>JAKYLM010000557.1:0-19851 GCA_023634145.1 Thymallus thymallus
AACTCCATCTGTTTGGATCTCCACAGACATGGAGAATCACACACTAAAAGCCGTTTCCAACTTCAGACATGTACTCAGGGATCCAGCCATTACGGATTAAATTCTGGAAGAGGATGTTTGCTTTGCATCTCAACCCCAACTGCAGTGGAACCCCGTCACAGATGGAAGGATGTTTCCCTCCTCTCTATTCTATCTAAACGTTTTTTTAATGCGACCTTGAAAAGGAAGTTTGTAGTAGTGTGAGCCATGGCCTGGGTTTACCTGTAATCCTGAAACTAGTTTCCCATCCCTTGTCTTCATTCTGATTCATTAACGTCATCCTTGTTGTTGTGGTGACTGGGCCATTTGATAATCCAGGGCTGGGCCAGACAGACTTAAGGTAGGGCTGAAATTTTGACAGACAGAAAGACAGACAGACACCACACAGTGACTTAACCGTGGCAAACACTGTCTGGTAGACACGCCATGCAACAATACACCCACACCTGCAACCTAACACGCACGCACACACAAGCTTACCCAGGCTCACACACACACACTGATAGACACATCAAAAATTCACCTGCACCTGCACCTGCACCCCCAACCTAACCTACTACACTGCCAGAGAAACACAGTGACTGACAGACAGATAGACCGAGTGAGAGGCAAAGCAAGAAAACAAACAGAGACAGCAACAGGTTACCTTTGTTTCTACATAAGATGACGAAAGAAAACCACTGTAATTTGCTGCTGCTGTTTCGCTATCCAGTCTCTCACCTCAGACAAAACAACACAGTAGGAGATTGGGAAACAAAGCATGGCTCCACAGAGCAGCACGGCTCCACAGAGCAGCACGGCTCCACAGAGCAGCACGGCTCCACAGAGCAGCACAGCTTTCAGTGTCTTCCTCTTTTCTTTACTCGAGGACTCATTCGCTCTAGTTCGCTCCAGCTGTATGCAGGAAGCCGGCTTTCTCCGTGAATTTGGCACTTGACAGTGATGGAGTGTTCCTCCAGTTCACTAACACACAGTACTGGGAAAGGATTCAAAGTGCACGCCGCTGTCTACTGCATCGTTAGTGCTGCGGTACTCGCACTTTCTTCCGTCTCTCTCTACCCCCCCCCAAGCCCCCCCCCCCCACGCCCCTCCACTCTCCCTCCGTACCAACCCACATGCAGGCCTTCCTCTCTCTTCCTTCCGTCTCTCTCTCTTTCTGCCTCCCCCTCCCTCTCTCTCACCCCTCCTCCATATTGTTGCTATGCCTTATTAATGGAACAGGTGGGAGAGACATCATTACAGATACAATACAATGCATTTGTTTCCCTGATCAAACACTGGGGAGGCACCTTCATGTAATATGTAGCTTTACTTGTGTACACCTTTTAAAACAAACAACATGCTTGTTGTATTCAGTTCTTGTTTGTTGTGTAGGTTTTGCAGACTGTATTTGGAGGGGGGAAGAAGAGGAGGGGGAAGGGAAAGTGGGAGACGAGTGTGACTTGCGTCAACATCGATGGGAGTCCCAATTGGAGGTGTGAAAGTAGCAGCAGATGCAAAAACTGACAAATTGAGCTACCACCCCACCCCAGCCCCCTTCCAAATTGGTCATGAAGAAGTGGATGAGCTTGAGGGGACAGCCAACCTTTTCACTGACCAGCATTGCGTCAACATCCACGTGGTTCCAAAACACTATCCTGCAACTGCCTCCTTCAATGCTCACCCCAGTTCACCACAATTGGAAGACACACTGCAATGTATCTGTTCTACTGCAGGATGATATGGTTCAATATAAAATCCGGTGCGCTGGAGCAATGGCACCAATTAATACTAATGGAAAATAAATGATTCAAGCGGTCCACATTGGAAATAAGAGTGAAATAACGCTTGCATGTGTTATCCTCTGGGATTGATACTTTTCAAATAATTGTAGCAGTTTCTTCTGCTGTGTTTACCACATAGTTTCATGCATAGTGCTCCTCTCGGTCCGTAGTGGTGACTCACCATGCCATGTCAGTAGGCAGTGGGTTGTGTACAGAATGACTAACCTAGAGAGGCCAACCTATTGAGCTCTACCTTGGCTGTGTCCCAAATGGCACCACATTCCCTATGTAGTGCACTAATTTTGACCAGGGCACATAGGGCTCTGGTCAAACGTAGTGTACTTTATAGGGAATGGGGTGCCATTTGGGACACAGCCACTGTGCATGCCCAGGGTGTCTATCTGGCCCAGGTGCTTTACTCAGCGTTATGAGGAGCGGATATAAGTGGAGGTGGGATCTTGTTTGCTCAATGTGTGGCAGCCAGGTTGGATATCTTGCTACCCCTGTAATTAACTATGGCCTTTGTTGGAGTGTTTATGTGTGTGTGTGTGTGTTTGTGTGTTTGTTTGTGTGTGTGTGTGTGTGTGTGTGTGTGTTTGTGTGTGTGTGTGTGTGTGTGTTTGTGTGTGTGTGTGTGTGTGTGTGTGTGTGTGTGTGTGTGTGTGTGTGTGTGTGTGTGTGTGTGTGTGTGTGTGTGTGTGTGTGTGTGTGTGTGTGTGTGTGTGTGTGTGTGTGTGTGCATGTGCCTGTGTGTGCATGTGCCTGTGTGTCTGTGTGTCTGTGTGTCTGTGTGTCTGTGTGTCTGTGTGTCTGTGTGTCTGTGTGTCTGTGTGTCTGTGTGTCTGTGTGTCTGTGTGTATGTCCAAATATATGCTCACGTACATGCATGCATGCGTTTCTATGGGCTATTTATTCCAATACCGTCTACCATACATAGGTTGAAATTAAATCTTGTTGCAGCCTCTTTATCAGACAGTGGGGATGTGGGGGGATAGTGTGATCTGTGGAGATTGTCTGTGTGCAAAGATGTATCCCCCCCAAAATATATATTATGGGGTACTATTATAACTATTATGGGGTACTATTATAACTATTATGGGGTACTATTATAACTATTATGGGGTACTATTATAACTATTATGGGGTACTATTATAACTATTATGGGGTACTATTATAACTATTATGCGGTACTATTATAACTATTATTTTAGAATAAAGCTGCAAAGTAACAAAATGTGGAAAAAATCAGGGTCTGAATACTTTCCGAATGCAGTGTATAATCTACTTGCAGTGAAGCTGCTCAACATTTGCATTACAATCAGTTATCTAACCGTCTCCCGTCCAGAGCGACCCACAAGAGCAACCAGAGTCAAGCAACTACGAGATTCCCCTCCCAACAAAAATACAAAACACAAGAGGGGGAAGGGGGGCAGAGCGGTGTACTGGGGAGGTTGTTGGAGGGGGCTCCGGCGCAGGCGCAGGACGTGACGCAGGCTCCGGTGGCAGCTCCTCCCTAGCCCCAGCGCCGCACGCCCGGTCCTGTCTGGACCCCGACGTGATGGACCCATCTTCTGGAGTCCCGCAAGGCACCAAGTCCTGTCTGGACCCTGGTGTAAACTCCGACCCCGCAGCCGGGCTGGCGACCGGTCCCGGACTGGGCACCGGTGAAGCGGACGGCTCCAGCTCTGTAGAGGGGCGGGCGACCAGTCCCAGACTGTGAGCAAAAATCCCAGAACCACACGGGGGGACCTAGTGAATGACCTGCAGAGAGCTGGGACCAAAGTAACAAAGGCTACCATCAGTAACACACTACGCCGCCAGGGACTCAAATCCTGCAATGCCAGACGTGTCCGCCTGCTTAAGCCAGTACATGTCCAGGCCTGTCTGAAGTTTGCTAGAGAGCATTTGGATGATCCAGAAGAGGATTGGGAGAATGTCATATGGTCAGATGAAACCAAAATATAACTTTTTGGTAAAAACTCAACTCGTCGTGTTTGGAAGTGAAAGAATGCTGAGTTGCATCCAAAGAACACCATACCTACTGTGAAACAAAGGGGTGGAAACATCATGCTTTGGGGCTGTTTTTCTGCAAAGGGACCAGGACGACTGATCCGTGTAAAGGAAAGAATGAATGGGGCCATGTATCGTGAGATTTTGAGTGAAAACCTCCTTCCATCAGCAAGGGCATTGAAGATGAAACGTGGCTGGGTCTTTCAGCATGACAATGATCCCAAACACACCCCCGGGCAACGAAGGAGTGGCTTCGTAAGAAGCATTTCAAGGTCCTGGAGTGGCCTAGCCAGTCTCCAGATCTCAACCCCATAGAAAATCTTTGGAGGGAGTTGAAAGTCTGTGTTGCCCAGCGACAGCCCCGAAACATCACTGCTCTAGAGGAGATCTGCATGGAGGAATGGGCCAAAATACCAGCAACAGTGTGTGAAAACCTTGTGAAGACTTACAGAAAACGTTTGACCTCTGTCGTTGCCAACAAAGGGTATATAACAAAGTATTGAGATAAACTTTTGTTATTGACCAAATACTTATTTTCCACCATAATTTGCAAATAAATTCATAAAAAATCCTACAATGTGATTTTCTGCAATTTTTTTTCTCATTTTGTCTCTCATAGTTGAAGTGTACCTATGATGAAAATTACAGGCCTCTCTCAACTTTTTAAGTGGGAGAACTTGCACAATTGGTGGCAGACTAAATACTTTTTTGCCCCACTGTATATTATATTATATGTATATATATATTTATATATATTTATATTTTTGTCTCTGACCTTGCTCATTATGATATTTCTTAATTTATGTATTTTCACAATTTTCTGTGCAACTACAATTTTTATCTGAAAATCTGTGTAGGCGACCAATAAACGTAGACATACCAACTAAGCAATGATTTGTCATGTGAGCACTGAACAAATGATAGCATAGAATAAAGGTTAGCTTTAGTAAACTGCTGTTGTGATTATAATGTTGTTTGTCTCATATCCTGTGCAGAATATAAAGCAGAACATAAACTTCTCCAAGCTGTTACATCAAAATCAATGGAGCTTGTGTCAATTCCTCAGCAATCAGATAGACAGATAGCCCTGGGATGCAGTGTCTACTGTCAGATAATGGATCTGGTCTTGCTTACACTATTGGCACAACAACAATTACAGAATTGTAGCTGAAGGAAAACGATTTTGAGGATGGTGTTGGTGTGTGTATGTGTGTGTACGCGTGCGTTGGTGTGTGTGCTTGCAAGTGTATGTGAGTGCTTGCAGCCTGCAATCCTGCTTGTATGCCTGCTTGTATGCATGCCTGAGTGCCTGCGTGCGTGCGTGTGTGTGTTCATGAGAACAAAATACAGCGGGTCTTATCCAACAGAGTCTTTCAAACAGACAGTTAATCTCTCTCTCCATGACTCACAATTCCTGAAACTTGTATTTGTTACCGCTATGACGTCAGACAGCTGAGATCTAAGACTTGGACTTTCCATCTGGGAGATGACTGAGTTCCCCCCCCCCAGCTCTGAATATTCCAGGAGCCTGCAGATTCTAAATAAGCTGGAGCACAGGCAGGCAGGAGCAGCACAGCCCAGCAGAACTATAGACCAGCTAGCTAGCTAACGCTTCACCTTTCCCCCTGCTCTCCTCTCCTATCTCAAACTTATGCCTTGCCAAGCTACGTCTACATCCCAAATGGCCCATAGGACTCTGGGCAAAAGTAGTGTACTATACAGGGAATAAGGTGTCATTTGGGACGCAACCTAGTATGTCTCATCCCATCAAAAACAAATCCCTGTGGAACACAGGCTGTGGTCTGATCTTACACAAACAAACCCCTGTGATAGATAGATAGATAGATAGATAGATAGATAGATAGATAGATAGATAGACAGACAGACAGACAGACAGACAGACAGACAGACAGACAGACAGACAGACAGACAGACAGACAGACAGACAGACAGACAGACAGACAGACAGACAGACAGACAGACAGACAGACAGACAGACAGACAGATAGATACTTTATTGAACTCTGAGGGGAAATTTCTTTGTCAAGGAGTGTGGAGTGCAAAAAAGCTATAAAAAAGACTGCATAGTATGGGTGGATGGCTGAATATGTACACTATACATTGTTACAGAGTGTCAGGTGAAATTTCTTTTGTATATATACAGCGGGTGAAATAAGTATTGAACACGTCAACATTTTTCTCAGTAAATATATTTCCAAAGGTGCTATTGACATGACATTTTCACCAGTAATCCATACAACCCAAGTAATCCATACATACAAGAAACAAAAAAAAAATAGTTCAGAAATTAAGTTATGTGTAATAATGTGAAATGACACAGGGAAAAAGTATTGAACACACTTACTGATATTTATTTAATACTTTGTACAAATGCCTTTGTTGGTAATGACAGCTTCAAGACGCCTCCTGTATGGAGAAACTAGTCGCATGCATTGCTCTGGTGTGATTGTGGCCCATTCTTCCACACAAACAGTCTTCAAATCTTGAAGGTTCCGTGGGCCTCTTCTATGAATCTTGATCTTCAGTTCTTTCCATAGATTTTCAATGGGATTTAAGTCAGGTGATTGGCTGGGCCATTATAGCAGCTTTATTTTCTTTCTTTGAAACCAATTGAGAGTTTCCTTGGCTGTGTGTTTGGGATCATTGTCTTGCTGAAATGTCCACACTGTGTGCAGTGCCATTTCTCCTCCAAACATGGTGTGTATTATGACATCCAAACAGTTCAATTTTTCTCTCATCTGACCACACTATATTCTCCGAGTATTTCACTGGCTTTTCCAAATGTTGTGCAGCAAACTTTAAACGAGCTTCAACATTCTTTTTTTTCAGCAATGGAGTCTTGCGTGGTGAGCGTGCATACAGGCCATGGCGGTGGAGTGCATTACTTACTGTTTTCTTTGAGACAACAGTACCTGCTAATTGAAGGTCTTTTTGAAGCTCTCCACAAGTGGTCCTTGGCTCTTGGACAACTCTTCTGATTATTCTTTTCACTCCTCTGTCAGAAATCTTGCGAGGAGCACCTGGTCGAGGCAAATTTATGGTGAAATGATTGTCTTTCCACCTCCGTATTATGGCCCCAACAGTGCTCACTGGAACATTCAGAAGCTTAGAAATGCGCCTATAACCAATGCCATCATTATGTTTTGCAACAATTAGGTTGCGAAGGTCTTGAGACAGCTCTTTGCTTTTACCCATCATGAGATGTGTCTTGTGTGACACCTTGGCAATGAGACCTTTGTGTAGGCCATCAGTTGGGACTGAACCAGCTGATATTAATTTGCACTGACAGGGGGCTGGATTGCTTTTTAATTACTGATAGTTTTCAGCTGTTGTCTTGGCTTTCCATGCCTTTTTGCACCTCCCTTTCTTCATGTGTTCAATACTTTTTCCCTGTGTCATTTCACATTATTACACATAACTTAATTTCTGAATTTATTTGTTTTGGTTTCTTTGTATGTATGGATTATTTTCAACATCTGGTGAAAATGTCATGTCAATAGCACCTTTGGAAATATATTTACTGAGAAAAATGGTGACGTGTTCAATACTTATTTCACCCGCTGTATAAATATTAATATACAGTCTGGTTAAATGAACAGGTAAGTGAATATTTGCATGGTTACATTAACTGTACAGGTAAATGACAGGAAGAGATACTTAAATAGCTAAATGTGTGTATGATATAATTTAGGGTAATAATAGTAATTCCCGTAAAAATACAGTCCTTAGTGCGCAGGGTTTAATTACAGATAAATGCACGTATTGGATATACTAAAATATGGTAAATATACTATTAGTACAGGATACTAATATGCATTCCCTAGTGAATGACTACGTAAGTTCAGTCCAAGAATTACTTACAATATTGCATGTGATATGATATAACAACTGTACATGAATATGTGTATACAGACCTGAATTAATAAATAAGTCCTGAGCGAATGAGTGATTACAGACCTGAGTTACTCACGGATGGATGCATAATTGTTAAACTAGGTCCTAATACCCCAACAGTTCAAGGTCTAGGCATTAAATAGTCTAATAGCCGCCTGCAGGAAGGACCTCCTGTAGAGCTCTCTGGCACACCGTGGTGGGATCAGTCTGTGTCTGAAGGTGCTCCTCTGCGTCATAACCATGGCATGTAGAGGGTGGGTGACGTTGTCCATGATGGCCAGCAGTTTGGCCAGGATCCGTCTCTCCGCCACCTCCTCTAGAGTGTAATGGCTAATCCCCAGAACAGAGCTAGCCCTCCTGATCAGTTTATTTACCCGAGAAGCATCACCGGCCTTTATGTGGAACACAGGCTGTGGTCTGATCTTACACAAGCTGCCTGGTGTTTCTCCAGTCCAGACTAAAAACAGGAGTGCAGATTGCGGTCGCAGGCGTTACTTTGCATCAACCAATGGTTGCGTCACACGTCATCGACTGTGCAGTCGGGCATCAGATGGCTATGTCGTACGATGGGGTTAGCTGATATGTTAAATAACTATCCAGGCGTTGTAAGATCTGTCAATGTGTCAACAATGTAGTCAGTCAGGAACTCAATCAAAGTTTCTCAACACCTCACTCTCTTGTTAAGACGTAGAGTAAATTAACCATGTCTGATAGATGGAGAAAAACAAGAGGATGAGGCCTAAATACAGACAGAAGGTTAGAAGGAGGATGAAGAGGGGGATAAAACAGAGGATGAGGCCTAAATACAGACAGAAGGCTAGAAGGAGGATGAAGAGGGGGATAAAACAGAGGATGAGGCCTAAATACAGACAGAAGGCTAGAAGGAGGATGAAGAGGGGGATAAAACAGAGGATGAGGCCTAAATACAGACAGAAGGCTAGAAGGAGGATGAAGAGGGGGATAAAACAGAGAAAAGCTGCTGGTGTTGTCATGTGACAGAGTCTGAGTCCCAAATAGCACCCTATTCCCTGTTTAGAGCACTGTTTTTGACCAGACGCCGATGGGACAGAAACAGAGATGATAGAAAGGACCACTGTCTACCGCCCTGCATCTCCCAGCTGAGGCAGCTTGTTCCGCCGTCCCCCCGCAGGCCAGATCTCACACCTCGCCCACCACCACCACCCGGACTCAGCCCTCAGGTAGGAGAGAGAAAGAAAGATAGAGAGAGATGCCACACATCCAAGAGATGTCACTCATCTCATTCACCCATCCCCCACTCTCTCTCTCTCTCTCTCTCTCTCTCTGTGTGTATTTCTGTCTCTCTCTCTCTCGCCTCAACTCAAACCCCTAAACTCTGTTTGTACCCAGAATGCATCACAAGACAGACATGAATTACGATCCCCAGCACAGACCCAAACACACACCCACAAACCACACATCCACAAACAAGAGTGCAGACTTCTGATTCCAAATGCTCACATAAACACACAACACGCATGCAAGCACAAATAACAATGTCCACATTCTCAGATGACGCTGTGGACACACATGCTCATGGAGGAGTGCTTCATGAGAAATGCATATTACGGCCATGAGCACAGGGTCTTTGGTCGACCTGAATTGACTAATTGAGTCCCAAATGGTACCATATTCCCTTGTGCTCTACCTTTGACCGGGACCCATATGGCTGTATATAAGGAATAGGGTACCTTTTGGAACACACTCACACACTGCATAGGTTGCATAATACTCTCTCCTTACAGCGAATCCATCCACTCACATTGTCAACCCCTCTCTCTGCTTCAGCTCTACATAGACAAGGCCATCAAATAAAGATGAAGGGTTTTATCGAGATCGTCCCTTTTGAATTTTTCATCTGTGTTAGTCTATCATTCCTGATTCCAGGTCGTTTCGCTTCATTAAATATTCCATTGCCAATGGGGAAGCTGGCATGGTGGATTTCTACCAGCGCATACGAGCCCTGCCCCTGGCATCCTGCCCAGATATGAAGTATTCAGAGGAATGGGAATGGATGGGAGTGGAAGTTTGGGATGCGAGGGGTTGTGGAGTTATGGGGTTGTGGAGTTATGGGGTTGTGGGGTTGTGGGGTTGTGGGGTTGTGGGGTTGTGGGGTTATGGGGTTGTGGGGTGGGCTTGGGGGTGGGCTTGGGGGTGGCAGGCATGCAGTATATGGAGTGGGCACACAGTACACATTTTCCCTTCACTTGGCAAAGTGGGGTTAATGCCTACAAAGAGCATGGGTTGTGTTATCTGCAGTGTGTGAGCATACGTGCATGTGTGCCTGCGTGTGTGTTTTAGAGAGAAAGAGAGAGACGAGAGAGTGAGTGTGTGTATGTGCGTGTGTGTCTGTATGTATGTGTGTGTGTGCATGCTTGTGCGTGTGTGTACATGCATGCATGCGTGTGTGTGTGGTTCTGCGACACGACGTATGAAAACTAGGTCAAGAGAAAAGGGCTCTCTAGAAGAGGATGTGAACTTGTCACCTTGGATTCCATTAGATGCAGAGCCTGGTGGGGGGGGGGGGGGGTCACTTGGTCTCACAGCATCACTAACATACACTTACTCCATTGGCCCACTGCAACACTGAGGGCCCTGACTGCACTTCACTTCTCTGCTTCTCCAACTCAACCCCTCACCCATGAGGACCACAGTGTCTCAACAAACACTGTCCCCCTGGGCAGACCGAACCAACTGTACCCCTATTACATTATCCACTCTAAGTCAATGGGGCATTCCATTTCAGGCGGTGGAAGGATTTGGGGGGGGTGGGGGTCTGGGGTGACTAGTCCTGTCCTCACTTACCCCCAAACACACACATACTGCAGGAATGAAGTAAGGTTTAAGAAAAAGGAATTGATGTTGTACATAGCAGCTGCCTAGAGGAGGGATCGGGGTAGAGGGAGAAGGACATAGCCACAGCTGACTGCTTTCCTGTTAGCCCATCAAATAGCATTCCAGATAAGAACATGACATATCCATTACCATAAAGGCCATTGGACTTTCATAGTAATGCATTTGAAATGTACGATTCCAGCCAAGCTGCTCTATTCTCACAGGGACAGAGAGGAAGCTACTATGTCATGTTACAGTGCCATGTTGAACAGAGGCTAATATCTAGCTAGCTGCTCACTGTGTGGCTGGCTGCACTACAGTTGGACACACATAGTAGTTCTTGATGGTGGCCCTAGTTTACCAATGGCGATGTACAGTAGCTAGTAGACACTAGGTAGGAATGTGTGTGACCTTCCTCTTTCCCTAACCGTCCCTGGTGTGAACGACTCAGAGCAGACGCCTGGTGAAACACATCCAGCTACATGACACATTCCAAGCCGTTCCACACACTGACAGACAGTCTGCAACAGGATCAAGTATACCAGTCAAATATGTCTCTATCCATGAAGCCTCATGCCAAAAATCAACTCCAGAACACCTTCATTTCTAAACCCGACCATGCCCAGGCGAGACATACTGTAGCTGTTGGTAGGTGGCGGATTAAAGAGGAAACTTTTTGGAGTCATGTTCTTAGACGTTTGAGGAAAAGCACAAATCCGCTCATTGCTAGGCGCTGGGCGGTGGATTAGCCTCTCTGCGCTAAACGTAATGAAGAGGAGTAAGCCCATTCTACAGGCTCAGCAAGAACTCATGATCATGAAGTGTGGCAAGGATAGAGAGAGAGAGAGAGAGGGAGAGAGAGGGAGAGAGGGAGAGAGGGAGAGAGAGAGAGTGGCAGAAAGAGGGAGAGAGAGAGGGAGGGGAGGGAAAGAGATAGAGAGAGTGGCTGAGATAGGGAGCAAGGAAGAGAAAGAGAGATAGAGTGAGCAAGAGGGAAAGAGGGAGAAAAAGAGAGCGCTTGTCTGCCGAGGGGGACTCTTTAATTCAGTGTGCGTTAGCTCCAGAGTGGGTCGAGTGGAACGCAGGCCTGTCTGTCACCGGGAGGCTCCAGTGACCGCCTGACGGATCACAGAGAAGAGGAGCGACGGGAGGCTCAGCAAATTGGCACAGGGGGGCCTCCCTTTAACTCTCTCTGTCTCTCACTCACTCTCTCTTTGTTTCTCTCCCTCCCCTCTCTGCCTCTCTCTCTCTCTCTGTCTCTCCCGCTCCTCTCCTCTCTCTACTGGAGCCTGGGCAGGATTTGAGGGTTGTGGGTACAGTAGACAGTAGATGCTCGGTACATGCTGGCCTGTTATCCAACGCACTCTTCCGCCCCAATGTTCAGTTCACTCAGCCAGGGGGATTACATGTGTTTGGAATAACTTTAGGGAGGTTTCCATGTCCTCTGTAGAACTCCAGGTGACCAATCATCTTTAGTGAGGTTTGCATGTCCTCTGTAGAACTCCAGGTGACCAATCATCTTTAGGGAGGTTTCCATGTTCTCTGTAGAACTCCAGGTGACCAATCATCTTTAGGGAGGTTTCCATGACCTCTGTACAACTCAAGGTGACCAATCATCTTTAGGGAGGTTTCCATGTACTCTGTAGAACTCCAGGTGACCAATCATCTTTAGGGAGGTTTCCATGTCCTCTGTAGAACTCCAGGTGACCAGTCATCTTATTTTTCTGCTCCAAAAGAGATGACACTCTCATGGCTGGTATGAAAGTAAAACAAAAGCGAGGAGAGTGTTGCAACCCTTTAGGCCGGCACAACAGTGGTCGTTTAGATGGTCTTCTTATTCTGTAATAACGGTAATAATTTAAGTATTTACAACATAACTACTCAGCACTACACAGTTATTGTAAGCCAGTGTTATAATGTAACATGTGGGACGTTTTCTAGTGTTCTGTGATTATACTTAATGATTACTAATGAGTGGCAGGTGTGTTCAATTCTTCTCCAGGTGTAGAATTAGTCAATGGAATTACTTAGGGAAATCCACACTAATTGGTCACACCTGTCGCAATGTCACTTGATGTATGCAAAAAGATTATTATAGGAAATGGCTAAATTTGATTTGATATTAGTATGAAGTTTAGATCTTGTGTACTGTAGCTACATGTGCTTACACTGTTGTTGATATGTATTATGTTAGACATTTTGGATGGGCCTCAAATTCCACCACAGCTCCTTTCAGGTCTAATAAACTTGGAACTAGTACCAAGCTCTTTAATGATATGTCAGTCAAGAGTTTATCCGTTAAGATCTTGAAGCGTGACTCGAATATACACAGCAAATTCTTCCTACTAGCTTGGAAAGAAAGTATAGTGCAATATCGAAGAGTCCTCAATGCTGCTCGATCATCCTATTTTTCCAACCTAATTGAGGAGAATAAGAAAAATCCTACATTTCTATTTGATACTGTTGCAAAGCTAACTAAAAAGAGTTAGCAGTGATGAATTCATGAACTTCTTCAACGAAAATATCATTATCATTAAAAAGCAAACTACGGACTCCTCTTTGAATCTGCGTATTTCCCCAAAGCTCAGCTGTCCTGAGTCTGACAGAACTGCCAGGACCTCGGATCAATGGAGACACTCAAGTTTTTAATCCTATATCTCTTGACACATTCATGAAAATTGTCACGGCCTCTAAACCTTCAACCTGCATACTGGACCCTATTCCAACTAAACTACTGAAAGAGCTACTTCCTGTGCTTGGCCCTCCTACGCTGAACATAATAAATGGCTCCCTCTCCACCGGATGTGTACCAAACTCTCTAAAAGTGGCAGTAATAAAGCCTCTCTTGAAAAAGCCAAGCCTTGACCCAGAAAATGTAAAAAACTATCGGCCTATATCGAATCTCCCATTTCTCTCAAAAATCGTAGAAAAAGCTGTTGCGCAGCAACTCACTGCCTTCCTGAAGACAAATAATAATGTATACGAAACACTTAATTCTGGTTTTGGACCCTATGATAGAACTGAGACTGCACTCGTGAAAATTACCTTTTAATGGCGTCAGACCAAGGCTCTGTATCTGTCCTCGTGCTCTTAGACCTTAGTGCTGCTTTAGACACCATCGACAATCATATTCTTTTGGAGAGATTGGAAACCTTAATTGGTCTACACGGACAAGTTCTTGCCTGGTTTAGATCTTATCTGTCGGAGAGATATCAGTTCGTCTCCGTGGATGGTTTGTCCTCTGACAAATCAACTGTAAGTTTTGGTGTTCCTCAAACTTCCATTTTAGGACCACTATTGTTTTCACTATATATTTTACTTCTTGGTGATGTCATTCGGAAACATAATGTTAACTTCCATTGCTATGTGGACGACACACAGCTGTACATTTCGATGGATCAAAATTACCTGCCCTGGAAGCCTGTGTTTCAGAAATAAGGAAGTGGATGTCGGCAATTTTTTTTACTTTTAAATTCAGACAAAACAGAGATGCTAGTTCTAGGTCCCAAGAAACAAAGATATCTTGATGGTTGTACAGTCGTCCCCCAAAAAACTGGACCTCTGCGTTACTCTGGACCCTGATCTATCTTTTAACGAACATATAAAGAATATTTCAAGGACAGCTTTTTTCCATCTTCGTAACTTTGCAAAACTTTGACATTTTTTGTCCAAAAATGATGCACAAAAAGCTAATCCATGCTTTTGTCACTTCTAGATTAGATTACTGCAATGCTCTACTCTCCGGCTACCCAGATAAAGCACAAAATATACTTCAATTAGTGCTAAACACGGCTGCTAGAATCTTGACTAGAACCAAAAAAATTGATCATATTACTTCCGTGCTAGCCTCTCTACACTGGCCTCCTGTTACGGCTAGGGCTGATTTCAAGGTTTTACTGCTAACCTACAAAGCATTACATGGGCTTGCTCCTACTTATCTCTCAGATTTGGTCCTGCCGTACATAACTACACGTACGCTCCGGTCACAAGACGCAGGCATCCTTATTGTCCCTAGAATTTCTAAGCAAACAGCTGGAGGCAGGGCTTTCTCCTATAGAGCTACATTTTTATGGAATGGTCTGCCTATCCATGTGAGAGACGCAGACTCCGTCTCGACCTTTATGTCTTTACTGAAGACTCATCTCTTCAGTAGGTCCTATGATTGAGTGTAGTCTGGCCCAGGGGTGCAAGGGTGAACGGCAAGGCACTGGAGCGACGAACCACCCTTGCTGGTTCTGCCTGGCCGGTTCCCGTCTCTCCATTGGGATTCTCTGCCATCCCTAGGAGGAGTGTGTCACGTCCTGTCCGGTTTGTCGCCTCCTCGGGCTTGTGCAGTGGAGGGAATCTTTCGTGGGCTATACTCAGCCTTGTCTCAGGGTGGTAAATTGGTGGTTGTTGATATCCTTCTATTGGTGTGGGGGCTGTGCTTTGGCAGAGTGGGTGGGGTTATATCCTACCTGGTTGGCCCTGTCAGGGGGTATTGTCGGGGGTATTGTCGGAGGGGGCCACAGTGTCTCCTGACCTCCCCTGTCTCAGCCTCCAGTATCTATGCTGCAATAGTCCATGTGCCGGGGGGCTGGGGTCAGTTTGTTAAATCTGATGTTATTATCCGGTGTCTTGTGTGAATTTAAGTATGCTCCCTCTAATTCTCTCTCTCTCCCACTCTTCCTCCCCTCCCGGAGGACCTGAGTCTTAGGACCATGCTTCAGGACTACCTGCCCTGATGACTCCTAGCTGTCCCCCAGTCCACCTGGTCGTGTGGCTGCACCGGTTTCAACTCTTCTGCCTGCGTTTATGGAACCCTGACCTGTTCATTGGACGTGCCACCTTGTTCCAGACCTGCTGTTTTCATCTCGCTCTCTCTCTACCGCACCTGCGCTCTATCGCACCGTACCTGCGCTCTCTACCGCATCTAAATGCCTGGCTATGAAAAGCCAAGTGACATTCACTCCTGATGTATTTACCTGTTGCAACCTCTACAACTACTATGATTATTATTTGACCCTGCTGGTCGTCTATGAACATTTGAACATCTTGGAGAAAGAACTGGCCTAAATGGCCATGAATTGTTATAATCTCCACCCGGCACAGCCAGAAGAGGACTGGCCACCACTCAGAGCCTGGTTCCTCTCTAGGTTTCTTCCTAGGTTTTTCCTTTCTAGGGAGTTTTTCTCAGCCACCTGCATCTGCATTGCTTGCTGTTTGGGGTTTTAGGCTGTGTTTCTGTATAGCACTTTGTGACATCGGCTGATGTAAAAAGGGCTTTATAAATACATTTGATTGATTGATTGAAATTGCCCAGTGTTACCTAGAGTTGATTTTTCAGTGTAACATTTCTAGTGTTGATTCGTGAGTTAAAATGTCTCTGTAAGAGAGAAAGTAACACTCAGTGGTGTAAAATAATCCCAGTGTTGGTGTTAATAACCAGTGTTGAGTGTGAAACATTCCCATCAAAACCACACCCATCATTAAAGTAAAGCCTTATTATTTAATATATTGTCCTAAAATGTGTAATTTAATGATAACATTCACCTCCTGTTGGAACTTACTTGGGGAAGTCCCCAGGACTGAAACAACCATGTCTCTGTCAGTAACAAATACAGTCATGGGTGGTATCTCTACAATTAACTCGATTAACTCGACGGGGCATTCAATTAGTTGTTTTTGGCAACCTGTGAGTGGAAGTGCTCTACCAAGTGGTCTATGGTTATGTTTATTCAAGTTTTAGCAGGTCCACGGACAGTCATGAAGTCTTTGTAAATGCTTACATAAGAGCATGTGGCATGTAATGTCCAGTGGTGGGAAAATAACCCAATTGTTGTACTTGAGTAAAAGTAAAGCAACCTTTATTAAAAATTACTAAAGTAAAATTGAGTCACCCAGTAAAATACTACTTGAGTAAAAGTGTAAAAGTATTTGGTTTTAAATATACTTAAGTATCAAAAGTTTTTTTTTTTTTTTTTACGGGTAACCAGGGGCCCGCTCCAACACTCAGACATAATTTACTAATGACGCATGTGTTTAGTGAGTCCGTCAGATCATTGGCAGTAGGGATGACCAGGGACGTTCTCTTGATAAGTACGTGAATTGGACCATTTTCCAGTCCTGCTAAGCATTCAAAATGTAACCAGTACTTTTGGGTCTAAGGGAAAATGTATGGAATAAAAAGTACATTATTTTCTTTATAAATGTAGTGGCGTGAAAGGAAAAGCAGTCAAAAATATAAATAGTAAAGTACAGATACCCAAAAAAACGACTTAAGTAGTACTGTAAAGTATTTTTATTTAAGTACATTACACTACTAGGTAGCCTAGTGGTTAAGAGTGTTGGGCCAATAAGAAAAGTTGCTGGTTGAAATTTCAGAGCCAATTAAGTGAAAAATATGCCGATGTGCCCTTGAGCAAGGCACTTAACCTTAACTGCAACTATAAGTCGCTCTGGATAAGCGTGCAGGCAACAGGCTATCAGCGCGCCACCCACCGCTTTACAATGTGAGCTGGAGACAGTATGCATTTTGAAAACATACTTAACTGTTTGAAACCTGAATGTTTTATTTCATATAATGAGGCATGTCTTAACTTGTTTCAAAGTAGCCTACGGGCAAAATCCGACTATGGAAACCTGGAGTCGATTCTTTTATAAAGACTTCATAGGTGGAGCGTGAGTTTAAAGTTTGGGGAAGCTTACAATGTATCCTACCATTTCTACCGTTCTGCGTGCCAGTTACGATTTTCATATGCGCATTTTTCGTGGAACAGTTTCATTTCAATAATAACTTCTTCATTTCTCAAAATCATTGTTAAGCGGTTCATCATAAATATCTGAATTAAAATGATACAAATCTAAAAGTTAAAAGTGAACTAATGTGAGATCACCAGCCTCTGTCTTATGGACACATTGATACACCATGATCCACCATAGCTTATAGGCCAATTGCTCTTTCACAACGATGATTGGTGATTACCAAGGGGGAGATTGTTTGAAAGATTTTTCAAATAGCTTACTGTGAAGAACTATAATTTTAATATATTATAATTCGCAATGGATGATTTCCACACAGCAGGCCAGGTACTTCTATGAGTGCTCAGGCATGCATGCTCCCTCAACATTATCAGAACAGAGAAACCAGACACATGCTCATTACTCACATGGAGCACTCCAATCTGAGATTGAGAACGGTCAGTGAATGACTGTAATTAATACATGCATTAACAGAAACTAATGTGACCAAATGACAGGGGTTAACGGTACATTTACTACTGGTGACATATGTAATGGGGAATTGATACAAAATAAAAAAATCAAAGGGCAAAACAATTCACACAATGAAATGATTAATATGCAATAATTGGGGTGAGACAGCTGAGCCATTCTGGCGAGAGACTCTTCGCCAGACACACCTCCCCTTCTCCTTTCGTCAACATTTTAAATTATACTCAAGACACATTATCTTCACACATATTTTAGATACTTTTCGCTGACAGCGCAACTCAATAATCAGCTAGGCATATTGCCACACCCGCTGCCCGAATAATGTGTGATTTCTGTCATTCTGAGCATTGTGGGTGGACACCCTAATGGTTTATGTACCCACATTTTTTCCTGCTTTAGAAAACTGTCTCAAATGAAGATCCTACATCTGCATTTCCCCATGGCAGCGGGAACAGTCCAATGGGGTGATGGTTCCCTGTCACTTAATAATAATTTATTAAACTTTTATGGAGCTTTTCATTACAGTCTCAAAACACAAGACAATAAATAAATAAATAGACATGCAATTTTGTAAAACAAAAACAAATAGTTCATGGATCATGGCGGGCAGTGGCGGTTCTAGCTTGTATGTCACCCTGGGTGAGGTCAGCCTTTATGGGTAGAACTCCCCCAGTACCGATCTCTCTCTCGACCTCTCTCTCGACCTCTCTCTCTCTCTGTGTGTAGAATTTTTCTAAGTACCCAACATTACTTCTCTTACAGTATATAGATAGCTGTGTCATTTTCACAGGACAGGATGAGAGAGACATAAAGTAAGTGTGTGTGTGTGTGTGTGTGTGTGTGTGTGTGTGTGTGTGTGTGTGTGTGTGTGTGTGTGTGTGTGTGTGTGTGTGTGTGTGTGTGTGTGTGTGTGTGTGTGTGTGTGTGTGTGTGTGTGTGTGTGTGTGTGGTTGCCTGTGCATGTGCATCCACGTGCATGTGTGTGTTATTTTGATACACAAGCAATCTGTGAAAAGGTGGTCTCATCTCGTGAACAACCATTCATTACACTTATCCAAGACAGGTGACTCCATTTTATCAGCAGGGGAGTACAGTACACACAAACACACACGCGCTCCTGAGCTTAGGCTGTCACTACACGACATCCCCTGTATTTACACGCCTGTAGTCTGCCGTCAATGACAGGGACTAGCGCTGCCTGGCTCTCCGCTTTTAGTGTTTTTTTAGCACGATTAAGTTGTTTGGGTCCAGTTTGTATGAGGCTGGCTGACTAGGACTGAAAATTACAGTAATCCAATGTAATAAGAGTGAAATAGCAGTGATAGAGCAGACTAATACTGTGCTCTGAAAAAAATGTTTATCACCTGCAGTGGCCCTGCTTACACAGACAATGCAGTAGGGAGAAGAGACACATACTGTATGTAAAACATGAAGACAGTGGGGGGGAGGGGGAACAAATTGGTCTATTTTGATTGACAGATGGGGGAGCACAGAACATTGAACATCATACAGTGCCTATATACCACCAGAGTTGACTGGAACAGGTTTGAGTGAATGCTGTTACACAAAGGTCCTCCAAAACGGCATGATGCATAAACCTCCTCTCAAATCCCATAAAATGTTGTCAAACTTGATTTGAAATGATTTTTTCTCTTCTAGCTCTCGTTCACGACAACCGGCATCTGAGGTCCAGCTCCTCTGAGCAAATATGAAAGATGGCAAGACGAGTGTCAGAATATCTAAGACGGTAGATGCTTGACAAGTCCCCCTCAAAACACGGGATAAAGAGGAGGATTTTTGTGCAGTGTTTGTAAGCCGGGACTGCTGGGAATGCCACCTTTAGCAGAGATGGAAAGGATCGTGTTGTCAAAAGGATTTGTGGGGTTGTAGGCGAGAGGGAGTTGCCGTGAGGTGAAGTCCTGTCACCTTGTCTACCCTCGCTGCAATGCTGTCAGGCACGGAGGAACCAGACACCAGGTGGAGAACACAGGTGTCCAAAACCCTTCGTTTAGAAGAGGACCAACTGCATGATGGGTAAACAAGAACAACAGCCCATGC
>JAKYLM010000558.1:0-19842 GCA_023634145.1 Thymallus thymallus
TTGGAGAATTTCTGCAATACTGATCTGGAGATGAAGTAAATGTTAGAGTAAGTTTTATGACTTGTGTCTCCTAAGAAGAAAAAACACAGCAGCAGCATTTAGAAAAAGTTATTTTAAAGGATTTCTTCATCCTAATGGATAGAGATTGTCTTCAGATGATACAAATATTCCAAAGATTTAATGAAGTTATCGGGAGCCTTGTTGACATTAATTAGAGTTCTGTAATTAGAATTATAGTTATAGGAGCTTCTTCCTGCAAACCAGAGGCACATATTTCAGCATCTCCGGTTCGCAGTGCCGTGGGCTCGGTACCTGACGCGTGTGTGGTTTTTTTTTTTTTTTATATAGCAGCGCTTTCATAATTCTTCTTAAATAACCATGTTGATAGATATTTAATCGTTTTTTAATTAATGATGGAGTAAAGCCGATTTATACTTGTGCTCCTCTGCCTCTGCCTCTGCCTTTGCTCACAAGCAAACTGTCAGCCGCTGGTGCACACAGCCACCCAAAGTGCAGGTGACACTGAATCCAATCAGGAAAGCAGCGCAAAGATGAAAGGTCTCACCAATGGGAAGTGAACTTGCTAAAGTACGCCTTTCAATGGATTTGGACAAAACTGAAAAATGTTGTTGCTATCAGATCCTTAGGCCGATTACTGAAGCGTTCGATTTTCCAGTGTGTCAATTCATCACTGTCTACCTGGGTGTAGTTAACACTTTCTCCTGCTCCTAGTGTGTCTGCTGAGATAGGCACTTGCTGTCACCAGGTATCTACCTCTCTAGAAGGTCAGCAGATCAGGGGAGGCGATGGTTCCCCCCCCACCCCCACCACTGTGCCCCTCATCCTTCCTCAGGTACTGGTGACGACGGCAGATGGAGCCTCTGTGTCTTGTGGGATCTGAAATATTAATAAGCTCAGGCTTTTATCCTTCAAACAGGTTAGCCTTTCCTTTTAGAGGTTCTGTAAAGTGTCCTGACTATTCATGCATGACACTGGCTCTCTAGGAAGATCTGCCGCCACTGCCAGACATCGGAACCCTACTTTCCCCGACGTCCCTCCTCTTCATTTTGTCAGTGTGCTGGTTCACATTTTAAATCACCCCCATTTTTTCAGGGATACTTAATTCCATTTTGAGATGAGAGGTCTTGGGGTGCATTTTAATATTTGATGGAGATACTGGCCTGGGGTGGGGATATCATTCTCATTTGCAAAGTTAGAGAGAGATG
This sequence comes from Thymallus thymallus, assembly GCA_023634145.1. Taxonomy (NCBI): domain Eukaryota; kingdom Metazoa; phylum Chordata; class Actinopteri; order Salmoniformes; family Salmonidae; genus Thymallus; species Thymallus thymallus. The sequence goes on from JAKYLM010000558.1 coordinate 1,227, forward strand.
GGTGTCTCAGAGGAGAGCTTAACTTGAGGGAAGCAGTGGATCACTAACGTGAGGTGTTTGACCCCCCCTTTCAGAGCACAGTAGTGGTCCACGGCCCCAGTGTTAGAAGCAGTGTTTGAATCACAGTCATCTCACATTTGGAAAGCCAAAGCCGCTCTTCTGCATATTCCTGCATGTTTTCTACGAAATCCATATTGTGTGGTGCGCAGTTTAGATTGTTTTAAGGGACTGTAATGGCTTTGGTTTAGCTTGTCCATTCCAGCCAGGCAATGAGTATCAATTTTGTTAATTAAGAACTTCAGACTCTTTAAATTTATAGTACAATTACAATTTACTTCATATTGAAGAGGGTCTTTACCCCGTGGCACCATTAGCAAAATGCCTGCTTGCATTGTTTGCTGACAGTTTCAAGGCAGCCGACCTTCCTGGGAAGAGCTTTGGCCTCTGCACTGAAATTTCTCACTTAGGTGTCAACCACTCGTCAGCAGAAAGTAACTATGAAGACTTTTGACTTAAATCTTTCTTTCTTTCTTTCTTTTTTTTTCTTTCTGGTTTCTCCCCTAAAGAAAAAGCCAATTCATCAGGTAGGAAAGGACTGCCTTTTGCAGTCCCAGGTCCTGCCGGGAGACAAATGACTGTAAAAATTTAAAATCAATCATTAACAGATTAGCTGTTGGTCCAAAGTAAATAGCAATCAGCTTATTAGGCATCAGGCAGAGTGAGATAAAGGGAGAGAGTTATTGAAAATGAGGATGTTGTCTGGGGCTCTGCTCCTGCGGTAGCGCAGAGGAAGCTGTTTCATTGTTACTGTAATAACAAGTCGGAAGGAAGGCAGCCGACTTGAGGACGTTGCACCCCCGGTTGTGCTAGCCAGGGTCCTGTGGTTTTCGGTTCTCCTCCTTGGCTTGACTTGCTATGGTGACATGGCAGCTGGCCTGTTCCTAGCGCTTCTCTTCATTGACTTCTTCAAGACCAGCGGAAGGCTGTTTGCAGCCCAGAGATGTGGCTGAGAGTCACCAGTCGGAGGAAGAACTCTGCACACTTAGTTCATGGCCCTTTATTGGTTTGGTTGGGGGTGGATTTGAAGGGATGGCTCCGTAGTGACTCCCTCTACATCATTGGCTGCTTCGGGTTAAAAAATCAGTTGAGGAGAACCCAAGGAAACACACAGTCTGTGGTCTCTTTCCTAAGGTGGTTACCAACCTCAAAAAGAAAAACAAGAACACCCAAAACATTAAAAAAAAAACAAACCCCGAAATGAAATAAGCAAACAAACAAAATTCCCAAACCAAAAAACCAAACCAAACTAACCATAGAAACCAAAACCCCAAAACCAAACCAAACCAAACCAAAACCCCAGAAAACAAGAAACAAAAAACCCCAAACCAAAACCAAAACACAAAACAAAAACCCCACTAACTGGATGATGGTGACTTCCTGCAGAAACTTCTCAACCAAGTAGTCAAAGCTGATGTCACCAGCAACAAGACAGTGTCCCTCGGCACCTCAGAGGGACACAGCATCATTCTTATGGTTTCTTAAAGTAACACACACACACACACACACACACACACACACACACACACACACAGACACACACACAGAGACACACACACACACACACACTCACACATACACACACACACTCACACACACGCACACACACACGTACACACACACACAGAGACACACACACACTCACACATACACACACACACTCACACACACACATGCACAGACACAGAGGAAAACTGAGGAACTGCTGGAATGGGAGGAAAAGAGCAGAAATAAGGCAGCGAGGGTGTCTGGGTCGGCTCCTAGAACTTGGGCGGGAGACAGAGTGGAGAAGCAGAGAAGCAACAAGCCTAAAGCACAGTCAGGAACGTCTTTCCAAGCGAATGCCCTGATTTGGATAAGATTATGTAGGTTTATATAGTATTAGGGGAGGCTGAGTGAAGAGAATGTGCTATTTAATTTTTTTCCTGTAAAAAAATAAAACTTAAAAATAAAGAAGAGAAGAGAAAGAGAAAGAGAAGAGAAAGAGAAAGATGCACTGAAAGAAAATCAGGCTCTCTAGAAGTCTTGGTGTTGGGACCTAGCCCATGTCTGGGCTAGCTTTACCTTTTATTTATTGCTTTGTTTTCTTTGGGTAAAGCTAGAGACCACAGTTGCTTTGTTCTAACGTATTTTCTTTAAAATGTGTTTCTATTACTGTGTGTTGGCTGTCCAACCATAGCTTCCAATAGGAAGAACAACTTCTTACTGGGAGCTGTGCTTCTTTGATGGGTAGCAAGTGTGTTCACTGAGGCACAATCACAGTGTATAGGGTGCTGGACTTCTGCTATGAATGACTTTGATGCTATAGTGTTATACTGTGCTGCTTATATATGTTATAATCTATAGGCTGACTGGCTAGCTTGGTTTTGTCTCATTCTGCAGGCCCATGTCTGCACTGTGTTGGATCAAGGGATATCTGAAAGTTAAGACAGAAATACAAATTGAAAAAAGCCTTAAACACAAGCACATTTTAAGCTTTAGCTATGACCTATCCCAGTTAGTCAGAACTATTCACGTGGCCAAGCCCAAAGTCAAAGTGTAGGGAGGGGTCCTCCTCTAATCTACCATAGCCTTAGATATATACATTACATATATTGTGTGTTTGTATAATTTATTTAGTGTGTGTATTTGTATGTGTGTGTATGTGCTGTGGTGTGTATGTGGAGGGCAGGGCAGGAGTTGGTTCTGCCATTCTGCTCGGCTGAGGCTGGCTCTCCCACTCTGCTTGGCTGAGGCTGGCTCTCATTCTGCTCGACTGAAGCTGGCTATCAGGTGCTTCCGCTGTTGCACCAGCTTTTATGTGGTTCTGCGGATCAAACTTGGATGGTCAGACTTGTGGGAAGAATGTTTTAACCACTGCATCATCTCCCAGCTCCCTGTTGTTTTTTGAGGCAGGGTTTACATAACCTAGGCTAGCTTCAGAACTTGCTATGTGGCCCAGGTTAGCTTTGAACTCCTAATCCTTTTGCCTAGGCCTCCCAAGTATGAGTTACCAAGTCTGGACAACTGGCTTTTGTTGTCTCCTGCTGACCGGCCCCTGGGCTCTCTTTCCTATGTAAATATAGATAGACTGGCTTGCCCGGATATTATCCACTCTGTAAAAGCAGGCAGTCCCATGGCACTGTCATTGGAATACCTAGCTATTAAAGCAGTGTCCAAAAGCCCCACTCCCAGTTTCTGCCGGGGTCTGTGGACACCGTCATGGTCAGAGGCTCCAGGTAGAAGGCAGCTTTGCAGAGTTACCATTCATCTCTAGTCCTTTCCAAAGACTGGCTGTCCTGGCCAGGTCTTATCCACACAAGAGTTTCGTCTCACTGTTTTCATCAGTGTTCTGGTGCTGTGAAGAGACACCATGACTACAGCAATGCTTACAAAGTGTTTAATTGGGATTTGTTTTGCCACTATCATCATGACAGAGAGCATGGTATGGGTATACTAGGTGCTGGAGAAGTAAATGAGAGTTCTACAGTCAGATCCTCAGGTAGCAAGAGACAGACAGACAGACAGACAGACAGACAGACAGACAGACAGAGAGACAGACAGAGACAGAGACAGAGACAGAGACAGCTCTGGTGCTGACTTGGGCTTTTGAAAACCTGAAAGGCCACCTCCAGTGACACTTCCTCCAACAAGGCCCCACCTCCCAGTTCTTTCAAAGAGTCCTGCTCCCTGGTGACCGGGCTCTCTGGCTCCCAAGCACTAAATCTATGAGTCTACAGGGGCCACTCTTATCCAAATCACCACCCTCACCATCCCTTCATCTCCTCACTACTGTCTCGGAGGCTTCCTCTCTCCAGATGTAATGTCTCGCTCTGACCAAGTCGAAAACCATAGTTCAAGTTGGGCGTGGTCACACAGGCTTGTAATCACAATGTTTCAGGAGACCGAGGCAGGGAATCATGAGTTCAAGGCTTGCTTGAGCAATTCAACAAGAACCCCAATTTGAAGCAAAACAATAAAGAAGAGGCAATGTTCAGTGGTAGAGCCCTTGCCTGGTGTGTTGTGCAAGGCCTTAGATTCAATCCCAGAGATTACCAAGACAAACAAACAAGCAAGCAAAAACTCCAAAGATAGTGCAAGTTGATACACTTGTTTATTTGGATTTTGAGAAGATCCCTCAGCGCCCCACCCTTATCCCTCTACACAAACAGTGCCCCTATTGCCAGCACATTACTGCCTCCAGCTTCCAAGTGCTGGGACTACAGGTTTGTACTTCCACATTTGGCAGCATTTTTGACTGGAAATGTAATTTAAAGCAGGTAAGAGGCACTCAAGAAATTCATGATGCCTCAAAACATAAGTTTCAGAATAAATCTCACTATCTCTTTATCGAAGAAGTGAGATAGGAAAGGATCAAGAGACACAGGCAGGAAAGTGCTTGCCACCAAGGCATGAGGACCTGAGTTCAGACTCCTAGAGCACGTGTAAGAAGCCATGCATGGTGGCTCATGCCTCTAATTTCATTGTAGGGAAGGTAGAGGCAGGAGAGTCCCAGAAGGTAGCCAAATTGGTGCACTTCAGACAGTGCGAGAGAGATCTTGTCTCAAAAAATAAGGAAGACAGTGATTGGAGAAATACCAATGTCAGCCTCTAACCTCCACCCCCACCACACACGTGTCCACATGTGGAAACACATACACACACACACACACACACACACACACACACACACACACGAGTCAGAAGTAGATATTTGCAACGAGGAAAAACAGTATACATTATGGACAAGTGTTAAAAAGGAAACCTTTCCCAGACCAGGCTGCCCTTTGTACCCCAGCCTTTTTTAATCAGCAACGTCCATTTCTCCCTCTTTCTCATGGTCCTCCAAATGTAAAAATGGCAAATATTTATGGTACAGGGGTAAATTGCATTGGATTTTGTTGACTCTGGCTAAGAATTTATAGGAAAAAAAATCAGCACCTATTCCTGATAGTAAAGAGAAAAATTAAAAAGAACTATTCCAATAAGGAAAGAAAGAATCAAGAGCCAGGTCTGGTGACACAGATCTGCCATTGCAGCATTTGGGAGGCAGATGCAAGAGAAGCAGGTGTTCAAGGTCACGACCAACTACATAGAGAATTTTAAGTCACCCTGAACTTTACAAGCCTTGTCTTAGAAAAACACCAAAATCTAAAACAACCAACCAAATTTGAAGAGAGCAAAAGAACACATGCCAATGTGCAACCAGAGTTTCAGGACTCAAGCGCCTTCGAACAGTTAAAGTTTAGCCTTCTGTCTCAACGAGCTAATCAAAGGCACAAGCAGTGGCGAGAAACAGAGAAAGATGTTTCATCAGTGGAAGAGGAACAAACCAAGGAGTCTAGAGACCCCAAATTTGTCCCAAGAGGCACTGACAGGAGCTTTAGTTTATAATAGAGGATGGCCTGGGACAGCTGTCAAGTATTATGCATAGCTAGGCGGGTGGTACACACATTTAATCTCCGCACTAAGGCAGAGGTAGGTGGATCTCTGTGCGCTTGAGGCCAGCCCTGTCTGCATAGTGAATTCCAGGTCAGGCAGAATTACATGCTGGGAACCTGTGTCAAGAAGGAAAAAAAAAAGTATGCATAATTAATCAGTGCTAGTAAGGTACTGTCCTGCCCACCATTGTCTCCGCTCTGGTTCTGCAAGAGGTCTGATAAATTATTAATCTGTTAATTGCTGTCATCACCTGAGAGGACCAATCTGGTTCTGACAAGATGATGTCCTCCAGGGTGAAGCTTCCCCTGCATTGGTAGTTGTTTCCATCTTGGGATGGTCGGCTCTGGGCGGAATTGTTTCCCCTGAAATGCAGAGTGACTGCAGGTTTGGACAGTGACTTATCTTTGCCTTTAGCTCTGCAAGGGGACAGGACCAGTTAGGTAGGCAGACTCTCTAGGGAGTACGGCACCTGTGCAGAGAGAAGCGGGTGGCTGGCCCGGTGCAAAGCAGACAGACACAAAGAGGAGGCAGAAGTGCTGGACCTTTCTTTGTCTTGCTTTCAGTTTGCCTGTGGTCCCAAGTGAAGACTCCACGTTTGTTAGGAAAAGCAGCCTCCCAGCACCTGTTACAAAGGTGCATGCAAGTATTTCTAAAGGAATAGTAACTTTATATATGAAAGAATATTGGTTCACTTTGAGGTGCAAAAGGACATTATTCATAAAGAAATAGTTATTCTGGGGTAATATCTCAGATGATAGATCCATACCAACTATTCCAAGCTGTCATTTCAATGAAATGCTAGTTTCTATTCCCCAGTGTTCTTAATTGCTTAGTGAGAATTTACGCCATACTCTTTAGAGTGTATAAAGAATCGTGGTTCTGGGGGTACCTAACCTTTGCCCCGTGTTCCGGTCACTGCAGGACAGAGCCAAGACTAATGTGCTCTGGGTGTGAAGGCCAGAGCTCTCCCACCATCACACTACAACTCTGTATGTGTTGAGGATGGATCCTGCCTTCCTCATCCTGCAGTTTTCATAAAAGACTGCTTTGGAGAGGACTTGACCCATCAGGACTGAAGTTGGAAAGTAGGTAGGTCCCAGTGTGTTGGCAGCCCGCCATTGTAACTGATGACACAATCACTTCCCATAACAGAAACACCAGTCAGGAAGTGGGTGATAAACAGAGGTGCTTAAGCATTTACAAGGATGAATAAGGTGGCCACCCTTTGTTATCCTGGGTCCTGGGTGTGTATCCCACCCTTCCTGGTACCATATTAAACACGGGAGTCCGGTCTCCCGGCCGGCTGTCTAGTCACTTGCAGGTGCTGTCCTGCTGTGTGATCTCCCTTTTTTCCCACCGCTTTCCTTCACCCAGCTTAGCATCCAGCTAGGTTGTGAAAGCCAAGGTTCTCTAAACGCAGTCCCTCCTTGACACATCCCAGACTTGACACACCTCTGGGATGTCCCCCAGCTCCTCTGTGAAGGTGTTCTGCTCTTGCGCTGGACCTGGGCTCCACAGCTTCTAAATCTGCCTCTGTCTCTGGTTCCTTCCCTGTGGGCAGTGCCATGTGCTGCATTTACCATATTCTCCTGAAGACTGAAATCTCCCCAGGCTTATTGAACCCTTCTGTGCCTGGCCCTTAGCACCCTTTGGGAAGCTAAGCATCTTACCTTAGTCTTCGGGCCAGGAGTCCTTGATGGATCTCTGTATCCACCACAGCCTCACCTCAATGGGAGACCAGATTCGCACGTTTAATACAGTGCCAGGAAGAGTGGGATATACATCCAGGACCCAGGATAACAAAGGGCAGCCACAGAGTGAGAAGACTGTGTGTTTTAATCGAGAAGAAGGAACATGCACAGGTGAAGATGGAATTAAAGAAAGCATGAAAAAGCAAGGAAAGAAATATCTGGGATGCTGAGGTGAAAACCAGAGTGAACAAAAGTCACTCCAGGTCCTTGAAAAGGACTTTCATGTCACATGGCAACCAGAGTGTAGCACCCTGCATATGTAAGGAAGGCTTTTGAAATTTATGCTCTTATTCAGAATCATAAGAAAAAATATAAATGTTCCTCTCTTTTACTGATAGTAATATTAAATTTAATAAACCAATATTCCATGTATTATACTACTTTGAAATTTTTCAATATCTTCAGTATCTGTATTCAATGGTGGCATTTAAAACCACAGAACTAATTAATTAATTAGTTAATTAATTATTGTCAAGCAAGCTCTCTACCATTGAACTACAATCCCATCCTTGGGTTATTGAGGCAGGGTCTTGTTCTGTAGCCCAAACTGGTTTGAGTGCTGGGGTTGGGTCTGCAGTCACCACACCTGGCAGAAGGTAGACCCCTTCTACCATGTTGCTCTTTGGTGAGTGGCTGCGTCCTGCTGAGAGCAGCTCCCACATATTCTATATCTTTACTCCCCTCTTCCTAGCTGGATAGTGAGGTTGACTTTTCATCTGTGTAGTTTGCACCTATCAGGGCCAGCTGTTGTCCCTGGCCACTGATGGAGACATTCTAGAATTGGAGGGAAATTAGAAACTTGTACAGGAAGCTCAGAGGCAAGCTCACCAACAGAATATAAAAGATAGAAAAGAGATAGACTCTCAGGCATTGAAAACAAGGTAGAAGAAATGGATACCTCCGTCAAAGCGAGTGTTAAATCTAAAAAATACAAAATATATATATCCCGGGCACCAAAAAAAAAAAAAAAATCAGGGATTTGGAAAACCATGAAAAGACGAACTCTATGACTAATAGGAAGAGAGATACAAGTCAAAGCCATAGAAATATTTTCAACAAAACCATAGAAGTAAAATTTCCTAACCTAAAGGAGATGCCTATCAAGGTACAAGAAGCACACAGAACACCAAATAGACTGGACCACAAAGTAGAAACAGAAGGAACATTGCCTAGTTCTTTTTATAAGACCATAGCTATCCTCATACCTAAACCACATAACCCAACAGAAAAGAGAGTTGCAGACCAGCTTCCTTTAGGAACATAGATGCAAAAGTTCTCAATAAAATACTTGCAAACCAAATCCCACGAATACACCAAAAGTCCATCCACCATGATCAAGTAGACTTCATCCCAGAGGTGCAGGGATGGTTCAAAATACATAAATCAATAAATAATACATAAATCAATAAATGTAAACCATCATATAAACAAACTGAGAGGCAAAAAACCCATTAAATGTAGAAAAGACCTTTGGCAAAATCCAACGCTGCTTCATGTTAAAAGGTCTGGAGAGATTAGGGATACAAGGCACATACCTCAACATAATAAAGGCAATTTACAGCAAGTTCATAGCCAATATCAACTGAAATAGAGAGAAACTCAAAGCAGTTTCACCAAAATCAGGACAAGGTTGTCTATTCTCTTCATACATGTTCAATACAGTAGTTAAAGTCTTAGCTAGAACAACAAGACAACCGAAGGGGATCAAGGGATACAGACTAGAAAGGAAGAAGTCAAACAATCGTTATTTGTAGATGATGTGATAGTGTGCATAAGTGTCCCGAAAAAGGCCACTGGGAAACTACTACAATTGATAAACCATTTCAGCAAAGTAGCTGGATACAAAAATAACTCACAAAAATCAGTAGTCCTCTTATACACAAATGACAAACAGACCGTGGGAGAAAAAATCAGAGAAACAACACCCTTCATAATAGCCTAAAAATATAAAGCAGCTGGAGGATAACTCCATTCAAGAAATGAAATAATTGTGTGATTAAAAACTCTAAGATCCTGAAGAAAGAAACTGAAGAAGATACCAGAAGCTGGATTCCCACGCTCATGGGCCAATAGGATCGATACAGTAAAAATGGCCGTGCTACCAAAAGCAATCTGCAGATTCAATGCAATCACCATCAAAATTCTAACAATTCTTCACAGATCTTGAAAGGACACTTTTCAGCTTTATATGGGAACACAGCCAACCCAGGACAGCTAAAACAATCCGGAACAATCAACAATGGCTCCATCAGCACCATCCCAGACCTTAAGCTGTACTACAGAGGTGTAGGAATAAAAACAGCATGCTTTTGACATGAATACAGACATGTTCTCATCAGTGGAGTAAGAATTAAAGATGCAAACACAAAGCCACACACCTATGGACACTTGAGTTTTGATAAAGAAGCCAGAAATGTACACTATTAAAGAAAACCTAGCATCTCCAACAATTGTTCGAACTGGACGGTTACATGTAGAAGACTCTAAACTGATCCGTACTTATCACCTTGCACAAAACACAACTCCAAATGGATCAAAGGCCTCAACATAAAACCAGATATGCTGAATCTGATAGAAAAGAAAGTAGGAACATTATGAACTAACCAGTACCCCGGAGCTCTTGACTCTAGCTGCATATGTATCAAAAGATGGCCTAGTCGGCCATCACTGGAAAGAGAGGCCCATTGGACACACAAACTTTATATGCCCCAGTACAGGGGAACGCCAGGGCCAAAAAGGGGGAGTGGGTGGGTAGGGGAGTGGGGGTGGGTGGGTATGGGGGACTTTTGGTATAGCATTGGAAATGTAAATGAGCTAAATACCTAATAAAAAATGGAAAAGGAAAAAAAAAGAAAAAAAAAGAAAAGAAAGTAGGGAAGACCCTTAAACTCATTGGTGCAGGTAAAGAATTTCTGCACCGAACACTATTCACACAGGCACTAAGATCTACAGTTAATAAATAGAACCTCATGAAACTGGCAAGCTTCTTCATGGCAAAAGAAACCATCATGTGGGCAAAGTGGCAGCCAACAGAATGGGAAAAAATGTTTATCAACTATACATTCTATACAGAATCCAAAATATATAAAGAACACAAAAAAACAACAACAAACTGCTATTGAGAAAACAAATAACTCAATGTAAAAACAAGGTACAGCTTGAGAATTCTCAAAAGAGGACACTCAAATGGCTGAGAAGCACTTAAAGAAATGCTCAGCATCCCTAGCCGGCAGGGAAATGCAAATCAAAAGTACTCTGAGATGTCATCTTAGACCTGTCAGAACGGCCAAGATCAATAAGACAAATGATAGCTCATGCTGACAAGGATGTGGAGTAAGGAAACACTCATCCTTTGCTGGTGTGAGGGCAGACTTGTGCATCCACTATGAAAATCAGTGTGGTGGCTCCTCAGGAAGATGGGCATCGATCTACCTCAAGATCCAGCTACACCACTCTTAGGCATATACCCAAAGGATGCTTCATCCTACCACAGAGACACTTGCTCAACAATGATCATTGCCGCTCTATTCTCAATAGCCAGAAATCGGAGACAACTTAGATGTGTCAATGGGTGAATGTATAAAGAAAGTGTAGTGCATTCACACAATGGAATATCACTCCACTGCTAAAACAATACAATGAAATCGCACATTTGCAGGTACGTGGAAGGAACAGGAAAATGTCACCTCTTTTCTTCAAGAGAGTCTTACTGGGGAAAGAAACTATCCTTAAGGGTAGGCCTCACACCGAACAGTAGTGGCCAACCCAAAAATAACCCAGTGGCATCTTTGAAGGTTCCTTGACTCATGATGTCATGCCAAGGCTCTCTGTCTTTTGTTTGTTTGTTTGTTTTTTTTTTGTTTTTTGAGACAGGGTTTCTCTGTGTAGCCCTGGCTGTCCTGGCACTCACTTTGTAGACCAGGCTGGCCTCGAACTCAGAAATCCGCCTGCCTCTGCCTCCCGAGTGCTGGGATTAAAGGCGTGTGCCACCACGCCCGGCTTGCTCTCTGTCTTTAATTTTACTTTTATTTAATTAATTAATTAATTAATTAATTTATTTATTTATTTATGGTTTTTCGAGACAGGGTTTCTCTGTATAGCCCTGGCTGTCCTGGAACTCACTTTGTAGACCAGGCTGGCCTCGAACTCAGAAATCCGCCTGCCTCTGCCTCCCAAGTGCTGGGATTAAAGGTGTGTGCCACCACGCCCGGCTTATTTATTTTATCTATTTATCTTTTTATCCTATAGGGTTTGGATATATATTGTGGCTTCTAATTTTGTATTTTTTATGGGAATGTGTAAAGGAACATGTCTTTTTCTCTATTTGTTTCTTGCGTCTTTTGGGGACTCTTTTTCTTTTTTCTTTTTGTTTTTGTTTTGTCCTACTTTGATTTGTTTTTGCTTGAAATTATTATCCCTTAGATGCCTGTTAGTTTTCTAATGACAGTCAGAGAGGGATGGATTTGGATGGGAGGGGAAGGTGGAGAGAAACTGGAAAGGGCAGCAGGAGGGGAAACCATAATCAGAATATATATATATATCCAATTTTAGTAAAAGAAAAAAAAACAACAAAAATAATGCTTATATCTATATCTTAAAGTGTGCAATCAAGTATTAAACACCAGATGCTATGCCTGTCTCCATGGATATTTTACTTCTTGGAATTGCTGTGAAAAAATTCTTCTTTTGAAGGTGGAGCTGACTTAGAACGGACCTCCTTCCCATCTCTTCGCTCCCCTCCCCTTCCTCTTTCCACCCCTCCCCTTCCCTCCCCTTCCTCTCCTATCCCCTTCCCTTCCCTCCCCCTCCCACATTTTCATCCCCTTCAGTTGTACCCACACACCTGCCAGGTGTCAGTGTTACAGCAGCCTGCCCAACAAAACTTTAAGGTGATGGACATGTCCCAAAGCTGCAGCATCCAGTGTGGCAGCCATTAGCTGAATTCGGCTATTGAGAACCCAAAGTGTGGGCCACTGTGTCTGAGCAACTGAATTTATTGTATTCAAATTAATGTTTACTTGTTTAAATTAATTGTGTGTAAATAGCCCATATTGCTGGTGGCTATAGTGCCAGACGAGGCAGACTTGGAGCCTCTTGCCTTGGTCCGCTGACCCTTAGTTAAGGTTGTTGGGGCAGCTGGAAAATCCTTGGTTTTGAAGGCGACATCTCTGCTTCTGTGGCCTCCTTCAGCAGCTTTAGAGGTGTGACTGAGTCAGGCAAGAACGGGAGCCAGATACAATCTTCATTCGTGTAAGCTCAGCCTCTTCCTTTTTTTCTTATTTAAAAATTGCACACTAGGTCTCAGTGACAAGTTGGGTTCGTAGCAATTTGGCCCATGCTCATTCCAGAATTATTGCTGATTTTTTTTTTTTTTTTGGTTTTTCGAGACAGGGTTTCTCTGTATATTCCTGGCTGTCCTGGAACTCACTTTGTAGACCAGGCTGGCCTCGAACTCAGAAATCCACCTGCAGAGAATCTTCCTGCAAAGAACCACTATTAAGCATATTTACTGTAAATTACCGGCATCCGAACATGACACCTCTGCCACGCAGTCCTCATTCCACACTGCTCATATGTGTTTCTGTTAGGACAGCTCCCTTCCTTTTTTTTTAAAACCAAAAGTGTGTGTGTGTGTGTGTGTGTGTGTGTGTGTGTGTGATATTGCCCCTTTCTAGAACCATGAATATCTGTTCTTGTGCCACGTTCTGTATTGCACAGAACTTAACTGATGTCTCAAAGCAAAGCTTCCATTCATTCCATTGTTCCTGAAGATGAGGCAAGATATGTAGATGAAAAAAAAAAACACTGAAAAGAAACTGTATAAAGAGGTGAGGATGGAGGAAAGGTGCATTGTCCTGCTTTAGATTGGGCATAAAAGCTCTATGTGCATAGGGCTGGAAATAGAACCCGCATAGAACCAGCAGTAAGAGAGAATTTCCTCATATAGCCCATAAAGCCCTTTGCAGTGGGCACTGCGTTCAGGCACCTGAGCAGAGTGCCAGCTATTTCCGCAGAAGCACAAGAACTCATTCCATGGCCTTTCTGTCCAGGAATGACCACAGAACAGCTGCTCTACCCTTACCTACACACAGCCCAGCCTCAACTGTCCATCATCGCCATTGCCACCATCATCGCCATTGCCGTCAGGAGCCGTGATAGCTCCTGAGGCCTCTGGGAAAATCTGTAGCGTTTCAGGAATTGCATGCTGGGGGGTGGGGTGTGTGGCTGCTGTACAGTGGTAATTACCAGCACATGATTATTTTATTTTGCCTGAATTATTTATGATGGGAGGAAGCAGCTTGGCGAGAAGGGATCCGAGGGAGCAAGTTCAGTCCCACTAGCATTGATCCCACCTAGAGCAGGAAGAGAAAACCTATTAAGAGGAAAAAAAATCACTTCCTGCTCCCTCTCCTTCCCTCCCCCTCACCACCCTGGCCAAGTCTTAGAAATAAATAAATAAATAAATAAATAAATGAAAAGCTATAGGTGGCTGGTCGGAGGGGGGTCTGGCCTGTGTTAGGGTGGGCTCCTAGCATGTGAGAGCTAAGCTGGAGCTGGGCTTCAGCCCTCTCTGGGCTAGTGCTGGTACATCATAAGCAGTGCTCACAGAATCAAAACCAGATTAGGCAACGTCCTGTCGCCAGTCCTGGAGCCAGTAGTGCTGGGTCTTAATCCCTGAGGTACCAGGCTCTCTCTGCATTTTTCCATTTCAGGTAGAGAGCTCTCTGACCTGCAGAAGAATTTGTGGATGGTTTTATGGGACGCCATGTGTAGGTAAGATTGGAACAGCTGTTCTGTGGTCATTCCTGAACAGAGAGGCCATGAAATGAGTTCTTGTGCTTCTGCGGAAATAGCTGGCACTCTCTTTGCTCAGGGACCTGGACTCAGTACACACTGCAAAGGGCTTTATGGGCTATAAAAGGAAATTCTCTCTTACTGCTGGTTCTATGTCTCCTATTTCCAGTCCTATGCACAGGAATAGAGCTTTTATGCCCAATCTAAAGCAGGTCAGTGCACTAAGATATGGTGGACGCCAGAGCATAAACCAGAAGAGAAGCTGCCAGAAGGAAGCAGGGTATAACTATGGCATGGGGCATCAGTGTGAATAAAAGCAGGTTGGCTAGTTTCTTTGTGAATCTGGAAAAGCAAACTATTCTCTAACTCTTGGGTTGGCAGCAGGGGAGGCCGAGGAGTGGTGGCCATATCATTTGTGACACTGCACACTTAGATTTAGAAAACACGTGAAAGTGCCAGTAGAGGCAGAGCGCTACTTGATCTGACTACTATACTTCAAGGAAGACCAGTAGGTACAAGACAAAGCCTGAGCACGTGGGATGAGGTGCACGAGCACGTGGGATGAGGAGCCCGAGCACGTGGGGTGAGGAGCCCAAGCACGTGGGGTGAGGTGCCCGAGCACGTGGGGTGAGGAGCCCAAGCACGTGGGGTGAGGTGCCCGAGCACGTGGGGTGAGGAGCCCAAGCTCGTGGGGTGAGGTGCCCAAGCTCGTGGGATGAGGTGCCGGGTCTGCAACAGCCACTTGAGACAAACGGGCTTCAGTTTTACACAAGGGAAAGGGTTTCCTAGCTTTTGCTTCATTGATCAGTTTTGAAGGCAATGTTATAGCACGTGTGAGTTGTAAAACTTTGTAATAAAATGTTTATGCACCCACCTGCCCTAACTAAGAAATATGTCATTACTATCCTGAGACTCCAGGAATCCTTCCAAAGGTGATCATGATTTACTGAATAGCTTTCTCTTGCTTCTGATTATTTAGTTTTTGGAGTCAAAGTTCTACTACGTAGCCCAGGCTGGCCTGGAGTGGCCTCTCTTTCACCCTGGACACACTCACCTTGAGACAAAGTGTCACATAGACAAGGTTGGCCTTGACCTTGCTATAGCCAAGGATGGTCTTGAACTCCTGATTCTCTTGCCTCCACCTCCCAAGCGCTGGAATTACAGGTGTCTATGGATGCCCACAGAGGAGATGTAACTTTTTAACATCTTGGCTGACAAATGCAGATCCTAGAGACTAAATTATTGCTATAAACCCCATGCCTAAATGAGCCAGCACTAAAGACAGCCATGGGGCCTGGCCAGCCTGCCACCCTCGTGTGGAACTTCCTCACCCCACTCTGTATCAGGCACACCCCATCTCACCACAGTTCCTAAGGGGAATTTCTATTTTATTTAGATATTTTGTCATTAATAAACAAGGTAGAAAACATTCCTTCTGCTCTCAGCCAAACATTGGACTGAGCACAGGGTCCCCAATAGAGGAGCTAGAGAAAGGCCTGAAGGAGCTGAAGGAGCTTGCAGCCCCATAGCAGGAACAGCAATATGAACCAACCAGTACCCCCAGAGCTCCCAGGGACTAAACCACCAACCAAAGAGTACACATGGTGGGACTCATGGCTCTAGCTGCATTTGTAGCAGAGGATGGTCTTGTCAGACATCAATGGGAGGAGAGGCCCTTGGTCCTGAGAAGGCTCAATGCCCCAGTGTAGGGGAATGCCAGGGAGGGGAAACTGGAGTGGGTGGGTTGGTGAGCAAGGGGAGGGGAGATGGGATAGGGGGTTTTCAGAGGGGAAACCAGGAAAGGGGACAACATTTGAAAGTAAATAAAGAAAATATCTAATAGAAAAATAAGATTTAGGCATGTCTTGGATTCAAAAAAGAAAACGTTCCCTCTTGGGTAGCGTGAGAAAGAGTGCTCGAACCACGGCATCCTGAACCTGAACCTAACCACAGCCTGGGAAATCAGCGCTGCGATTGGATTGGCGCTTGACAAGCCTGGAAGAGAAGCACCCATTCCTTCAGGCAGCTGCTGGGGGTTTCCTGGCAATGGGAAGTGTGTCCACCGTCTGAAGGGCGGTTCAAAAATCACTCGCTGTGACACAGGAGCACTGTCATGAACATGCTGACATTACCAGTGTTTTTACCAAAGCAGAAGCAGAAGTGAAGAATCAAATACACACTCACACTTCAGGATCGATAATAGTATACTTTTAGGGATCAATCACTCAGGCGGCATTTCCGATCCTCAGCTTCTCTCTTTGCTTTTGTTGGTGTAGGCGTTTACTTAATCAGGATGGGAAATTGGCTATTCATTAAGCTGAATAATTGGAATCTTTCTTTGTGTTCTGTCTTTAAAAGTAAACACGTTGTCAGAGAGGAATAACGGCAGCATTCTTCAGAACATGTCCGACTGTGTAAAACAGGGCTGTTCACATGAAAACCCAATACAAGGGCCGAACCCTTAAGTTCTTTCTAAGTCGAAGAAGGCACGTCTCATATTGAAGTACATCATTTTTCATGTCAGAAGAAAAAAAGTCTTTAAAGATTTGGCCTAGGGAGTAAATTCCCAAACGGGAAACAATACTTGTCCTGTGATAAACGTAAACTATAACCCAGACACACACCTACTTGGGAATGCAGTGCTCTGCGGAGGCACCATGAGGAGGAGAAGAGAGAATCGGAGGTGGTGCATTCAGCGACTCCATAGAGTGAGAGGTCTGATAGGCTACTGGAGACATAGCCCCTCCTCTGGAAACATTGCAGACTAAAATGTTATTAATAAGTGTATCATCCAAATCTCACCAGTGGAAAGGGCGATGTGCTACGAGACAGCCCTCCCACATTGTAACTGCTGAGGTGAGGAGATAGTTCCATTGGATAGGTGTGAAGACATGAGTTCAATTCTAGAACCTGCATGAGAAATAAGTCGGGCATATGCACACTAAAAACTTAGTGCTGGTAAGCTGGCCTAATCAGCGACCCCAGGTTCCAGTGAGAGGTTCTGTCTCAGGATAAACCATATATATGATATATGATATATGATATATGATATATGATATATGGTATATGGTATATGGTATATGGTATATGGTATATGGTATATGGTATATGGTATATGGTATATGGTATATGGTATATGGTATATGGTATATGGTATATGGTATATGATATATGATATATGATATATGATATATGATTGATATATGATTGATTGATATATGATTGATATATGATATATGATATATGATATATGATATATGATATATGGTATATGGTATATGGTATATGGTATATGGTATATGGTATATGGTATATGATATATGGTATATGATATATGATATATGGTATATGATATATGTAACACACATATGTACGTGTGTCTAATTCTTAAACCATTCAGCAATGAATTCTAAAGATTGTCCCTCATGTTCACACAAAAAGAATAGGTGTTCAGAATGCAGTACCTGGAACGGTTGGCTATGAGCCTCACACCTTGCTCTAGCATCATAAACGCATGAGTGCGTTTTCTACTTCTTGACTCAGAGCTTGTCTATGAAACTGTTTTGGCCAAGCACACAGAAGTGCGCCAACCCCGAGTCCTTTCTGTTTGCTCCCTTGTGTCCTTTGCGCTTCTTGTCATCTTCACCAGCCAGGCCCTTCATAAGTGGCTTCAACCTTTTAGATGACCTGAGGCTGGAAGCTGAGCTGTGGCACCTGCTAAGGTGACTGTCGTCTGTCTTATAAAAGTGTGGAGGAGGGTGAATGGGAGCTGCTGTAACCGTGTTACAGAAAGCTTTGTAAAGTAGCATCCTGGTGGCCACCAATAACTTACAAAGAAAGTCTTAAAGAGCTTTCTTAAAAGTCAACTCTGAAGCCCGGCATGGTGGCTCATACCTTTAATCCCAGCACTCGGGAGGCAGAGGCAGGTGGATCTCTGAGTTCAAGGCCAGCCTGGTCTACAAAGTGACCTGGTCTACAAAGTGACAGGACAGCCAGGGCTACAGAGAAACCCTGTCTCAAAAAACCAAAAAAAAAAAAAAAAAAAAAAAAAAAAGTCAACTCTGGGGGCTGGAAAGATGATTCAGTGGTTAAGAGCTTACCATTTGGGGATCAAGGGTTCAAACACATAAGCTTGTGGGGGGACATTCCAAATTCAAACCATAACAAATCTCCAGTTTTGATCGGAGATGACCACTAAGCAGAAAGCCCTCAAATGGAGTGACCATGGTTTTTCTTTTCCCTGCGCCAGAGCATAAAATGTACTTGTCTGAACTCTTGTTTTAATGCATGCAGCCTTGCTCAGAAGATGCCCTGGAACTGTAGATCCAGCACTATTTGAACAAGCCCAGGATCTATGGCCTTGACCGAGTATTTACTGAAGATCAATAATTTGCCAGCTATAGAGGACATTCAGCTTTACGGAAGAGGTCGAGGTACACAGTCACCTCAGAATGGTGCAGGTGACATCTGGTTAATTCCACGAGGTCCCTGTGAAGTGAGCACCTGATGCCCACGGCAGACTCTACAGGTTTAGAATGCCATATGTAAATTGAGTCGTAACAACGGCTCTGGCAATCTGTGCCTTTGTATTG
>JAKYLM010000559.1:0-19793 GCA_023634145.1 Thymallus thymallus
ACCACCCCTTTAATCCAAATGGTCACTAATGTCCGGATCCTTCCTGACTGCCTTTATTTTTATCCTGTCATCTTGTCTCACTTAAAGTCTTCTTCCTCAGAAAAGGTCCCTCTCCTTCTGAAAGAAGCCATATGCTTCTGGTTAACAGCTCTGCAATTTGTAACTCTCAGAGCCACATCAAGCCTGGCGCCGGGCCCATTGAAACGGGTGAGAGAGAGGGGGGGGCGAGGGATCATGCCACTGTTCCTCCCTCCATCGCTCCTCTCCCGTCCTCCCCCTATCCCTGATGCTGCTCACTGGGATGGAACTTGAAGAGTGGAGAAAGGGGATTGGGGAGAGGGGATGAGGGAGGTCCTCTACCCTGCCTTTAAGTGAAAAGCCCCATCATTCCGCATTTCACCCACCAGAGCCGTTTGTCATGTTCCTGCTATGCGACCGCTTTTTACGAGGACACCTGTGTCAACACCCAGGAGAGAAGGGGGGAGAGGGGGAGACTGATGCAAGGCACGTGGACCGTTCGGCGTTCATCTCTTGAGCGCTCTCATAGGCACAGGTCACATCTGGCACAGGCACTCTCTGCACGCACACACACACACACCTAGCCTACATAGAAACTTAAGACCCAAACTCTTTCTTTATGCTTAAGGCCCCTCATTCTCATCCCTCACTGTCAACACAGGGGGAAATGATGTCATCAGCATGTTGACATGCTAAATGCCTGTCAATGTGTCCGAAAGAGAGAGTGTGTGTTTTTGTTTGAATGAATGAATGAATGACACACACCTGCAGCTGTAGCTTCAGGTTAATATTTCATTATGTGTCCAAAGAGTAATTCTCCACTGCCCATTAACCCTTCTATCAGTGTAGGTACAGGGCAGGAAAGGTCCGTCCAGAAGTAGCCTGTTACTACACGGACTGGGCTAATTATCAACCAGATCGACACATAAACAGCAGTGATTTGCTCAGTGGACTTAGAACAACGCCTCAGGACATTAAGGCCACGGTCCCTAATAACCCTGACCAGGCAGGGAAGGAGAGAGACAGAGAGAGAGCGAGAGAGAGAGAGAGAGAGAGAGAGAGGCAGTCATGTCAAAGGCATGTGCCATGTCACCGTGTCAACCAATGATTAACCACACAGTATTACATCAGTCTCCTTTCACCATCTTAAGAAACGTTTTGAAATGTTAAATTAAAAAAAACCTAGCCTAAGGAAAAAGTAATCAGTGGACAAGTATGTTGAAAGAGGCCCCAAGTCGGCTGTTGAAATCGTATTTGTTGAAGATTTGGATACAAAACGTAAATCTTTAGCACTTTGGGACTTTGAGGTTAAAAGATGTGAAAAATATATTTAACAAGCTGTGACTTTGCCCCGTTAAATAAACTGGCATAACTCTACACAAGAGAGGGAGTAACATTGGTTTACCCCACCCCCACTGGAGATAAAGCTCAACATATACAAGTGTGTGAAAGGTGTCCTCTAGAAACCATTACAGAGGCCTGTAAATGTCAAAGTGAGCGCTTAGCATTCTTTCATAAACACTGACTGAGTCCCAAATGGCACCCTGTTAGACCTTAGGGAATAGGATGCCATTTGGGGTGTAGCCAGTGGTGTAAAGTACTTAAGTAAAAATACTTTAAAGTACTACTTAAGTAGTCTTTTTTGTATCTGTACTTTACTTTACTATTTATATTTTTGACAACTTTTATTCCTAAAGAAAATAATGTACTTTTTACTCCGTACATTTTCCCTGACACCCAAAAGTACTCGTTACATTTTGAATGCTTAGCAGGACAGGAAAATGGTCCAATTCACACACTTATCAAGAGAACATCCCTGGTCATCCCTACTACCTGATCTGGCGGATTCACTAAACTCAAATGCTTTGTTTGTAAATTATGTCTGAGTGTTGGAGTGTGCCCCTAGCTATCCGTAAAAAAAAACAAAAAAACAAGAAGATGGTGCCGTCTAGCTTTGCTTAATATAAGGAATTTTAGTACATTTTAGCAATTACATTTGCTTTTGATACTTTAAAACCAAATACGTTTAGACTTTTTACTCAAGTAGTTTTTTACTGGGTGACTTTCACTTTTACTTGAGTAATTTATTATTAAGGTATCTTTACTTTTACTCAAGTATGAACAATTGGGTACTTTTTCTGCCACTGTGTTTTTAAGGCTGCAACTCGTCTCAACACCCGTCATAAATTCTACTGTTTGTTTAATTCCAGCATGCTGTCTGATCTCTTTCAGTTAAAGTGATATGTAGGTTTCGTCTGTGGATCTATTGGGGCGGTATGCCACATTATTTGCCTCCTGAAGCTGGCCACACACACACAAACACACAGTAAATAGGTCAAATGTAGCTCATAAATACCATGCACGCAACACAAAGCATTGTGGGTAGAGAGGTAGCTAGAGACGAGAGGAACTTCTGAGGAACGACCTCCTGTACAGAAGGAGATAAAATGAGACTGTTTTTATTTCTTCTGGAACTAACCTTTATTCCATCATATTCTGTTCTGATCTTCTTCTCTGCGCCCATCATCTTTTTCAAGACACCCACACAAAAACACACAATGGCCGCTAGTTTGCCCTTACCTGTCCCTCTTTTCTCTGTGGCTGAATGCAACTATAAAAGGGATGGAGCCCGGGATGAAGGAGGTGGTGGTGGTAACATGTAATTATGGTACACAGAGAGAATGTAGCTGAGATAGAGAGACATGATCTCCTGTTACCCACTAGCCTAGCGCTCCATCTCTCCCACTCCCTTTTACTGTCCTTTGATCCTGCTCTGAGATAGCCCTGCAGTCCTAGCGAGTGGCTAGCGCTGTCCTCTCCTCTCCTCACACAGGCATTTTTTTTTCTGAAAGCATTTTCTTTTGGCCCAATTCTGCACTTGTCAAACATCATATGAAATAACAGCGACAGAAAGCGGCGACCAAATGGAGAGGTCCTCTCAGACAGAGCTACAGTCTGGAAGCCATATCGAGCTGTTCCTTCTTTGAATTTTATATCCACTCTGAACTCTGCAGCAGACTGTAGTCCAGACCCCTGAACCTCCCTCTGTCCCCCAACTCAGACGACCCCAGGATCAGACTTTAAGTGGAGGCCAACAGAGTTCTGGAGAACCACATCCATGGGGATGATGTTTTAGAGAAGTTAAAATCGCTCTCTGTTCTCTCTTGGTTTTCCAAAGGAAAAATGTATGGCCAGACCTGTGGTTTTGAAAACCAGCAGCTTTCAGAGCAGCACTAAATGTCAACTCACATCACAGTCAAACCGAACTGGTGTTCCTGCCTGGCCTTATTCTTCCTATCAGCCAGCCCTCCACCCCTCCCCCCAGAAAAGCAAAGACATAAGCCACTCTCCTCTCATTTCCAACGTGTGTCAGACAGATTGAAGTGGTCCTGATGGTCCTGAATTAGGGGCCCGGCGTAACAGCCCACATTCACTTAAGCTGCGTGGGCTGGTATACAGAGCTCTATCTAGCTAGCCACGGATGGTGATGGTGATGGCTCCCCCACAATTTCTGCCTCAATCAGCCTGCGCCCATGGGAAGGTTGGTTGTCAGAATAACATGGACATGGGAATACCAGTAAATCGTTTTTATGCAGTTTTTGGTATTTATACTGTCAAGTGTCAAGCAGTGTTAATAAATCATACTTGTCTGGCAGTGATGCTGTATAAAATGACGAATGTGTGAAATCTGCTCACTTCCCTCATCAGCTGAAAGCCTTTTCTCCACAGAGCCATGAGTAAATGTTTTGACTTGTTGGTATAAAACATAAAACTGGCAAATGTGTGTGCGAGTGTATGTGTGTGTGTGTGTGTGTTCTTATGTGTATGTATGTGTGTATGTATGTATGCAGCCGTCCCCTTGCCTTTCGTCTCTGAGGCTATAATTTTCTCTAAGCACTTCTCATATGTCGCACAGATGTGTAATGACGGGGCTGGTGTGTGCATGTGTGTGTGTGTGTGTGTGTGTGTGTGTGTCGGGTTGCATGTTTATCCAGTCCCATGCTGGTGATTGAGGCCTTTTTATGATGTTTATACTCACTCTGACTAGATGTTGCAGCAGCAGAAGATTCAGAACACACACACACACACACACACACACAGACACACACACTGAGGGATACAGAAGGGTGAAGTCAACGACAGAAAGAGAATAAGTGGCGAGAGAGAGGAGGGGTTAGTGGTGTGTATTGTACAGCAGCCCATTGAATGAATGACAACAATTGTAAGGTGGTCTCCCTCTCAGGGCCATAAAGCACCATCTCAATGCACCAGCTGGCTCACAGAGCTTCTCCATCACAAACCGTCACAAAGGACAAAGGAACACACAAACCATAAAACAAGACACTCACAAGTATCCGTTTCTCTATCTTCTTCTTCCTTCCTTCTTTCTTTCTCTTTCCTTCTTTCTCAGTTGCAAAATAGATGTCAAAGCACTGGTTTAATAAAGCATAAATCAATTCAAAATCTCTATTTTCCTCTCTGCCTCTCAGGTCCAGAATGTTCCAGGAACTTCACGTCTAACAGCGGGGTGATAAAGTCACCAGGTTTCCCGGAGAAGTATCCCAACAACCTGGACTGCACCTTCATGATCTTCTCCCCCAAGATGTCCGAGATCATCCTGGAGTTCGAGAGCTTCGAGCTGGAGCCTGACACCACTCCTCCCACCGGGGTCTTCTGTCGATACGATAGGCTAGAAATCTGGGACGGCTTCCCTGGAGGTGAGCCACGGTCATATATCTGGCCAGATATAGTATCTTTGTTAGCGTTAGTATTATACACTAGGGTAATATAAACACACTGAATAGGGCAATGAGTGTGGACTGGTCACAGCCTAGTCATCATTGCTCAATGCAAAAACATGTCCTAGTTCTGAATGTCTACCGTATTCACTTCCTTCCTGTACAGTCACCTATTGTGTTGGGGGAATTGTTTATGTTTGTCAATTGGGAGAAGGCCATGGTGTGTAGACAGGGGTGGTGCTCCGCCCTACTGTTGATCGTTCAGGAGTGGACTTTCCCTGTCCAGAAACAACCTAAACCCTTTGTCTAGGGTTGGGATTTAGTTGTTGTTTCTTCTTGAGTTTAAAATGGCTTTGAACAGTGCCAGACTTGCCTCAGGTATGTTATATGTCTATAATTTCTCCAAAAAGAACAGTGTTGATTAAACAGGATGTGAAGACCTCGAGGGCTCAGTCTATGTCACGTTATTATCACTTTTATTTTAATCACTCAGTGAAACGCATCAAGAAAACTGACATCTTTGAAACCATGAAACAACCCTCTCTCTCTCCGGAAGACAAGTTTATTCTGAATATGAAATGTATTATATAAATAGCCAACCACAGCAGTGTCTGCTCTCTTGTCTTTCGGGGGTTTAAAAATGGGAAGATAACAAAATAACACTTATCACATCCAGAGTAATTTGGTGTGTGAGACAGCAGGGCCCAGATCATGGGAGGGGCGGTAGAGGCAGAAGGCCATGGGGGAGACAGGGAAGACATAGCGGGAGGCTGGGCACCATGCTGTGTTTCAGGCCCTGTCTGATGAGGGCTGGGCACAGTACCTGTGGTGCCTTTTGGATCAGTAGTGCATTAGCACGGAAGGCTGGAGGCTCACTCCTCCCCCCCTCCCATCTCCCCTCCTCTCTCCTCCCCCTCCCTCCCATCTCCCCTCCTCTCTCCTCCCCCCTCCCTCCCATCTCCCCTCCTCTCTCCTCCCCCCTCACTCCATCTCCCCTCCTCTCTCCTACCCTCCTCTCTCCTCCCCTAGGTCCATAGAGACATGCAGAGACACAGAGTTCACAGCAGAGCATTTAACATTTTCATGCAGATGATCTAGGAGATGCCCCCCCCCCCCCCCCTCACCACACACACCAGGCCATCCTACACTGGACGGTAGAGGAGTCATGCCTTTCCCACACACACACACACACACACACACACACACACACACACACACACACACACACACACACACACACACACACACACACACACACACACACACACACACACGCACCCCTCCCTCCTGTGTTATGATGATGAATCTGAGCCATCAGACCCCTGCCCTAGCTAACCCCCTCTCCCTTTCATCTGTGTGCCTGGTTGTAAGGCCTGGTTGTACATGGCATGTCAGAGGAGTGGGAGGTGATAGGTTTAGAAGGTAGCAGGGCAGTCGCCTGGCCTTCACTCGCCACTGATCACAGGCTTACTAATCAGAGATAAGCACCAGGCCTCCAAACCTGCTTAACATCTAGATAGAGGAACACACATACAGGCATGTAAGGACACACACACACACACACACACACACACAATGTGGCAAAAACTCATTTAGAGTGCTCAGTGGAACGTGTCCTGGTTTGACTTTTATTGCACTCTTTTCTTTTGACATTCTCTTATTCCCTTGTTTTTCCCCTTCTCTCCTTTTATTTGGTCTTTCTTTCCTCCTTTTCTTAGTGGCTTTTGAGAAATCTCTCCACTGTGGCCAGACCGTACTACCTCAACACTAAATCATCACTTGCATTAAAAAAGGCCCAGGAATTTGTAACTGGTGCAAAACAGACGGAAAACTCAACCTTGTTTCGTCTTAACAAGGAGTCTCTCTCTCTCTCTCTCTCTCTCTCTCTCTCTCTCTCTCTCTCTCTCTCTCTCTCTCTCTCTCTCTCTCGTGTGTTTTGTTGGCATGTGGGTGTCGAATGTTAGGCCTTTTTCCCATGCCTTTTTACGAGGTCACTTAGTCAAAACCTAACACAAATACAGACCCAGGTCTTAGGTCCTCCTCATACCTTCATCAACACACTAGTTGTCTCACCTCTGTGGGTTTACTGTTTATGAACACCCATGTGACAGACCTTAACTCCTAACTTTACACACACTCCCACCTTAAAGTTTTACATGTACATTTTAGTCATTTAGCAGACGCTCTTATCCAGAGCGACTTAGTGTGCATACAATTTCAGGTTTTCAGTTGTAACCTTGGTAACTGACTATCTCTATCTCCTGCTCCCTTTCTTTCTCACTCTCCCTCTCTCTCTCTCCCTCCTTCCCCCCCTCTCTCTCTCCCTACCCCCCCCCCCCCCCCCCTCTCTCTCTCCAGTTGGTCCGTACATTGGGCGGTACTGTGGTCAGAACACCCCTGGTCGTATCATCTCTTACACGGGTATCCTGGCACTGATAATCAACACAGACAGTGCCATCGCCAAGGAGGGCTTCTCTGCCAACTTCACCGTGTTGGATCGGACCGTGCCAGAAGGTAGGTGACTGTTTATCATGAATGAGTGATGCATTATTTTAATTGTCTTACTAGGATAAAATAATATATATATATACATTTAGCAGGTGCTAAAGTGACCATTCCTTCATATGAGTGATAAAGCTACAATCCCTATACATACTGAAACTACCATACACTCATCCCTACATATGAGGGGTGGTCCCTGTCACTCTGCTACACACATTTAGTTTAATGTGGGACCAAAGTGAGTTAATAAATCAACAGCTCCCAGTCTTTTCATTAAGGGGATGTAATACAAGGCATGGGCCACCTCCCCCAGTTTACGAGGCCTGACTTTAACACAGTGGCAGAGGCAGAGACACTGGGGGGCAGACAGACAGCCTCACCAGCCCCTCCAGACAGTGCCCCAGCCACTAACACAGCATCATCTTCGTCCTGGGGCCTGGCCCCCATGATCCCAATTAGAGAAATGCTCCGACTAAACATTTCATTTATGAAACACAACCACCTCGAAGCCCATAAATCTTTCCGCAAGCCACCCTTCCAGTCACCCACTCTCGTCTCCCCTCCTCTCTCGAATCCCCCCCCCCGTTGGGTTGTCATGGCGATGACTGGTGTTAAAAAAAAAACACTAATCATCCCAGATGGTGCTAGGTCCCCCATGGGGAGTAGTGATATGCATTTGTGCTGCGGTCCCTAGATAGAATCACACAGAGCCTGAGCACAGCCACTTACAGCGATGACTGCCTGTGTCACTAGTCCCTATAGTCCCTACAGCTCAGCACCATGGCAACATAAACATAACATGGGTTCAGACTGAACACTAATCCAACAGTATTACATTTATTAGATCGGGACAGATACAATCAAAACACTAATCCTCCAACATGAACTCATCAAGTCACTGCATTATTTGACATCTGTCATACTTACCTAATTATGCAGTTGGCAGCTTATGACCTGGCTCTGAATGAACCCTCCTATCAGAGAGAAGATTATGTACCGTGGTAGTCTAGTTGGTATGTATTAATGCGGCCCTTGATGTATAATATTTTGGGGGGGGGGGGGGTGGCACACATGATCACATTTACCTCAGTGCTGAAAACTAGAGACTCTTTGTTTACAGTCAGAGGGCAGATAGAAGTTCAACTGGGTCTGGTTGATGTTTATGGAGAGATTCTGATTCCTCCTCCAAGAGTTATAAGAAGGAGGAGGAGGAAGAAGAGGAAGAGGAAGAGGAAGAAGAAGAAGAAAGGGGGTATTTGAGAGAGGAGAAGAAAAGAGTGGAGGGAGTGTGAGATGTTTTTTTTTCCCCTCTTGTCTTTCCATCTCTCTCTCTCTCACTCTCCCTCTCTCTCTTTATCCTGCTCTCTGCAGTAGTGAGTAGGGTATAGGGTGTGCAGCAGTCAGGGACTGTCTATGAGCTAAAAACAGATGGTCTCTCCATCTGCTTGATGCCTTTCAGACCTGTGTCTCTGGGACGCTGAACAGCACTGGTTTACGCAATACGTTACTGTGTGTGTCTGCCTGCGTGTTTATGTTTGTGCGTGTGTGTGTGTGTGTTTGTGTGTTTGTGTGTGTGTGTGTGTGTGTGTGTGTGTGTGTGTGTGTGTGTGTGTGTGTGTGTGTGTGTGTGACTAGAGACAGCAGGGTCAGACTGGGGCCAGGGTCCGACCCCTGGGGGTCATAGGGTCAGCGTCCAGACAAGTCCGCTACATATGGGGCTACGGGGAATGACGGAGTATGGGCAGAAGAAGAGCTCACCTCTTGACCTGGCCGGTGGTTGTAACCTCACACACACACACACACACACACACTGGCTGACCCTGAACGGCAGCACCATGTCAACACAAACAAGGAGATGCCCCTCTATCCTGGGTGGTACAGGGTATTCTGGGAGATTTACGTCTCCAGAACACCGACATTAAATGTGCCCTAACACCCCGAGGGCCAACAATATTAGCAAATGTGCACCATGTGCGAAACACATAAACTGCCTACAGGGAGCTTTGAAGGAGAGATGAACCAGCACCAGAGGAAAAACTACTGGCTCAACTTTAATGCATACTAGTTTCACTTTTCCATACAAGTTTACAGTGAACTTAGCCCTACACTGAATGTTTCATGACTAAAGCTTTATGTCTTGACGTAGCACCACAGTTCTACTGTGCTTGCCTTCCAGTGTGGTGGGGGGAGAGAGGGAGCGGAAGCAAGGATCCGCTGAGGCGGCACTGACGTAGCTCTTTATTCACCAGAGTGCCAGCCCAGACCCTGCCACTGAGTGTCCCTCTCCCCAGGGACCAGCTCTGTTTTGGGGGTGGACGTGTGCTCTGGCCTGGGACGCCTGGATGGTGCTTTCAGCTCTAAATTTAGACAATCCCTCTCTCCCCTTCTCTACCACCCCCACTCTCTCGCTCTAATGCTCTCTCTCTTTCTCTCTCTCTCGCTCTTTCTCTCTCTCTCTCAGACTTTGACTGTACAGACCCGTTGGGTATGGAGTCAGGGGAGATAGCATCAGAACAGATCGTAGCTTCGTCCCAGTACAACCCTGGCTGGTCCCCGGAGCGAGCCAGACTCAACTACTATGAGAACGCATGGACACCAGGAGAGGACAATAACAAAGAGTGGATACAGGTACGGTCTGCACCATAACCACAAAGCAAAATATAACATTCCGCAGATGCTTTTATCCAAAGCGTGCATACATATTCGTATGGATGTCCTCAGTCAGAAACAAACCCACAATCCTGGGCCACGCAGGACAACCATGTGTCCCAAACGCATCATAGAATTTCTCAAAGGTGGCTAATGTCTCATCATAAATAAGTGAAGATAAAGGGTGCGTTTATAGCAGTAAAAATTGTCCATTACAATATGAGTAATATGGTAGCTGTAACTTTTCCAAAGTCATCCACCCAAAGCTGCTTGGAGACAAAACAACCACAGGCTTTTTGCAAGTGTTATTGAAGCTGAATCGCTGTTTGAACCAGTGTGTGTCCAAAATGGCACCCTAATCATAAGTAGTGCCCTGGACAAAGTTAGTGTACTACTTGGTGAATTCAATGCCATTTGGAACTCAGATCCAGAGCGGTGACTATAGTAGAGTTGACTCTCCTTCCTGGTCCAATCCCAGAAGTCTGTCTGCTGACTGTGTGCACTGAGGATGCCCCTGTGGCATGCTGGGTAAATCTTTTAAGGTCATCCAGAAACCTGATGATTAGTTTATGCTTCCTGTGAAACTCCAGGCTAGCTGTGGATTCCAGACACTCCACAAAGTTCTCTCTCTCTCTCTCTCTCTCTCTCTCTCTCTCTCTCTCTCTCTCTCTCTCTCTCTCTCTCTCTCTCTCTCTCTCTCTCTCTCTCTCTCTCTCTCTCTCTCTCTCACTCACACATATCCAACCCATCCACACACTCATTGTTATTATAGGGTTTTACTGTACTGCTGGGATCTGCATTATCATTCACAGACAGAGAACTTTATATGAAAACACTGGAGCTCTGTCTCTGATCCCAAAGGGGCAGCAATGTCACATACCCTAGAGCCTGTTATTGTGTTGAAGTGATTACCCCACTGATCCAACCATACACTACATTACCTATACACGTTCTAAACATGTTTGATATAGTAACCCAAAGGTATCCAGCTATTGTAAATGCTCTGATTTTTCCACCATTTTCACGTTGCTGAAAAGTTTACATTTTGGCCCGACTGTACGTATGTAGTTCTCAGGGGTTTTTACAATAGTCTTCCTGTGTGGCTCCATTGGTAGAGCATGGTGCTTGCAGCTCCGTTGTTGTGTGTTTAATTCCCATAGGGGACCAGTATGAAAAAATACCAAAATGTATGCATTCACTACTGGAAGTCGCTCTGGATAAGATTGTCTGCTAAAATATTTAAATGTAAAGCTTGCTTGGAGACATATTTGTTTGGGGGAGGTCCATAAACAAGGTTTTCCTTATTGCTATGAAAATATTGTCCTGAGGGCCCCTGTTGCTCCTTGCAGACTAATTGAATCAGAGGAGGGGGAGTGTGTCTGTGGAGGGGGTCCTTGGCTCTGTGCTCTGTGGGTGAGTGGGAGGATAGCCCTGGGCCTGGCAGGGGCCCATTGTACTGGAGGGAAACGAATGAGTGTGCCCTAAATGGCACCCTATTCCCTATACAGTATTGCACTACTTTCGACCATGGCCCATAGTGCTCTGGCGAAGAGTAGTGCACTATATAGGGAATAGGCTGCCATTTGGGACGCATACACACTCCCGTCCCGTCCCAGACTACTTCCTGAAGCAGTTCCTTTAGAGGAGTGGGGACAGACGGTTAAAGCTGTGTAATGTTGATTGTCTCTTAGAGGGGAAATTCCATTGGGACAGAGAGGAGGTCAACGATCGACAGAACACACGTTCATACTGGAGATAGGCACAAATTCATTGTCGTGGGTCCTATCATGTCTGGACATAACCTGTGAGTTTGACCTGAGAACATAATACTATGGTCTTGTCCTTTCCCCAGTGTTGCTAGATTCAGCCTATGTTTCCTGAGAGACTTAATTCAGTAGAAATCTTACTCAAATCCCTATTTTTGTTAATGAGGACTTGTTTAAAACCAGCCCTTAAAAACCAAGTGGGCCGTTCTGCTCTGTTCTGTTCTTCACCACTTTCTTAGTTGCCACCAGACTTTCTCTCCTAATGAAACTCTAAATGTTCTCCCGCTGTGCTGATGCCAGAGCAATAGTACAACGATTCTGCAACTGTTCAGAATCCTCAATAGAGTATCGATTAGTCTGAGTTTTTTTTAAATTTATTTATTCAAAGGTGCACTATGCAGAAATCGCCTCCCATTTTCTGGTTGCAAAAATTCTAATAGTTGGCCTAATTTGAGTTTATGTGACAATATTTTCATAGTGTAGAGAATCATTGTACCATCTAAACCGCTGTGACATATTTTTTCCATAACCCAAACGTATTGTATTTTCAGCTGTTTGAAGCTGGTGTACAAAACCGAAAGTGAAAGACACAAAAACGAAACTTAAGAACGGGAAGCATAGAAATAACGCACATAGAACAGATCTACTGCTTCTTAGACTTGCGTTCAATGAGAATGACGGCTCTATAACTCACATTTCTATGTGAATTTGGTCGGGTTGCCCAAAAAGTTACACATTGCAGCTTTAATAGTATTTAGCAGTAAAATACACCTAGATAAAAAGGGGATATTCTCTGTTATATATTATATATTCTCTCCAATGCCAGACGACAAAGAAGTGGATGCCTGGCACGTCTGTTTCTATGGTAAGTGTAAATTCCGTGTCGGTGTGGTGTGTAATTTATAATTTCTTGAAATCTTCGCTGCTGCGCATATGCCCTCCCTGAGCTCATGAAGAGAGATATGTTTCATTATAACAAGTGTTATTAAAATAATGTAATTCTTCATTTCTCTTTCATTAAGCTTGTCTGAGGGAGGGAGCAGCACCAACAACAATCTCTCCCCATCGTTAATGGCAGGCACACTCACGGCACCACGGCACAAATCATCTCACACGCCTGTTAGATGGATATCAATTCATTATTCATTTCATTAATGCTCTGAATGCAATTTGCACCAGACGGTTTTATTAGCTATTCATGACAGGCGGTGGGGGTTTGAGGGGTTGATATCTCAGGCATATTTCTTCTTTTCCTATAGTTTATTCAGATAATATATCTAAGGGTGGATAGCGTAGGTTTGTCATATATTTTACTGCTGCCTCTCGTGTTAATGTATTGATGATGAACAGGGCAACATGATAGAATTTCTCCTTCTGTTAATTAGTCTGGTGGGTTAGCTATTCATTACACTCTATTGTCCCAGAGGAACAGCCTTTTGGTGTGTGTGTGTGTGTGTGCACGCGTGTGTGCATGCCTAAATGTGTGTGGGTAGATGGACAGGCGACATTTGAGGCTTCTCACATCCACCAGGAAATGTTTTTATAATCCTCAGATAGCTTTTTTCATTCCATTCCCATGTCAGCCACGCCAGGAGGTAGATGTAGTGAATATCTACCTTTGTGAATCCATCTGTTTGAAGGCTCGCCCTCAGAAGGGGACTAGTATGGATGTATGTAGCAGCAGGTTGCTGTGATGATGAATGAACTCACCTTTAGCCAGATAGTGTATTTATGTGTTGGTTCCAATAGGAAGACCTGAATGGTGTGTGGCGGGCCTGGTTCCAATAGTATACCTGAGAGGTGCGTGGCAGGCCTGGTTCCAATAGGAACACCTGAATGGTGCGTGGCGGGCCTGATTCCAATAGGAAGACCTGAATGGTGCGTGACGGGCCTTGTTCTAATAGGAAGACCTGAATGGTGCATGACGGGCCTTGTTCCAATAGGAAGACCTGAATGGTGCGTGACGGGCCATAGTTCCAATAGTATACCTGAATGGTTCATGAGGGGCCTGGTTCCAATAGGAAGACCTTCATGGTGAGTGACGTACCTTCACCTGCACAACTTCTTTGGCACTCTGACTGAGGGAGTACAGCTATATTTTTGGAGGACAGTCACGCTATCTCCGACCTGAAAACAAAGGCGGAGGGAAGATTTCCCGGTCCCCCTGGGACATTGATGACACACACACACACACACACACAGACACACAGACACACACACACTTCGACGCTGACGCCATGAGGAATGGGCTCTGTCAGGAAAGGAGATGGAGTAGGAGAGAGGTTCGCCCTAGGCCTGAGTGATGCTATAATAGCAAAATGTCTAACATGTTGCCTCAGACAGGAGCCATTGATCACACACACACACACACACACACCATGAATAATACATGCTGTCCCTGAGAAAGTCAACTGTCGATACCTGAAAGCATTTCTATCGTCTATCACATAAGGATACGATACAGGTTATCCATAGTGTTGTTTTTTTACTGATAAGCTTAATGCTAAATGTTCTCCATATCTTCATTATTTACAAAGAGGTTATAGCCATTATTATCCATAAATGCATTATCGGTATCTAAAGCATTATCTGTTTTATCTTACACATATCTCGCCAATAACCCAAATGATTTCATCATAAGTGAAGTTATGGAGGCAAAAAGAGAGCGACCCTCTCTCTAATCGCTCTGGGAAAGGATGTTGACTTTAATCTTATTTGTTAGGAGAATCAGTTGATGAAAGAGCAGAAAATTAAAAACAATGTTTTCATAAAGCTGCCCTAATCTCACTCATTTGGCTTTGGCCCAGTAATGTAAAGTCACCAAGTGCAACAGGAAGTAATTATATCTTAACATATGGCTGTATGGAGGAAGATTATGTTTTTCCCCATGGAAACCCCTAGCACGCATTCACACGGTGGTGAAAAAAGTACTCGATAGTCATACTTGAGACAAAGATACCTTAACACAGTAAAATACTACTTGAGTAAAAGTCTATAAGTATTTATTTTTAAATATACTTAAGTATCAAAAGTAAATGTAATTGCTAAAAATATTCTTAAGTATCAAAAGTAAAAGTATAAATCATTTCAAATTCCTTATATTAAGCAAACCAGAGAGCACCATTGTCTTGTTTTTTATTTATTTACAGATAGCCAGGACCACACTCCAACACTCAGACGTCATTTACAAACAAAGTAATTGTGTTTAGTGAGTCCGCCAGATCAGTAAAGTACAGATACCCCTCAAAAAACGACTTAAGTAGTACTTTTAGGTATTTTTACTTAAGTACTTTACACCACTGCATGCACACATGCGCGCACGTATACACACACACTAGCGTCCACCATTTTACAAAGAAAAACAGGTTGAATTTCACTTTTCCATCCATCTGCCATCAAACAAACACTAATTACTGACTTCCCTGATGAAACCTAGTTAAATAAAGGTTAAATAAAAAATGTAAAAATAAAAACATCTTCTGCTTCCCTAAATGTAGTAAACTACTTCTGACCTGGTTCCATAGGGCTCTGGTCAAAGGTAGTGCACTATGTAGGGAATAGGGTGCCATTTGGGATGCAGACATTGCTTCAGCTCTCCAGCCATTTATCCAGGTCCAGGGAGAGAGGGAGGGAGAGAGAGAGAAAGAAAAGAGAGAGGGGGGGAGAGGGAGTAAGGCAGTGTGGGGCTAAGGGCTCATGTCAGCCGCTAAAACAACTTGCTCAGCCATATCCTGTTTTCCTATGGACCCGCACGGCCCCGTACAGCGGTCAACAGCCGTCCAAATGTGTTTTCAATTATCCATGGTCAGTGGGATGAAGGGTAGAAATGTTCAGCACTCTTGGGGTGTGTCCCAAATGTCACCCTATTCCCTACATAGTGCACTACTTTTGACCAGGGCTTATGTGGGAATAGGGAATCGGATGCCTTTTGGGACGCAGCCTTCTCTCCATTGTCTTTGTCAATGAGAGCTCTTGAAGCTGCTGGGCCTGTCTTGTCGTCATGCCAAAGGATGAGTAATTATAATAATGGGCTTGTAATTAACATCAGCTTCTCTCTGTTGATGAAGTCTGGCTAAAAGAAAGTGGAAGGAGGCCGGGATTTGGCTGCCCTGTCAGATCTACTGTACGGTTAAAGCTGCCGACTCCGGACGACACATGCCCATTGGCAACAGGGGTTTGAGCCCTGTCCCGGCCACTCTGTCTATGTCCATCCACACTGTCTCCCTATCTACCTTCATGCTGTACTGTCTTTAAAAAAAAAGATCCACTGTACAGTGTCTAGGCCTACGCTATAGACGTGACATCCTCTTGACTGAAACATACTGTACTGTATCATAGAGTGGTCCTCCATAGACTAGGCTGCTCCATATCCTGCACCAGGCTTGTCATTGACATGTCCCGATGAAGTCATTCTCTAATCAGTTCCTTCTTGAGGTTCCGTTGCTTTGTTTTCTGAAGAACAGTGGTCATTAGTCAGTCATCTGTGGTAACAGTGTAACCAACCATGGAGGTCATTGTGGTAGACTCCCAAATTCTCTATTTAGTGCAGTACTTTTGACCAGGGCTCACATGGCCCAAAGTAGTGCACTACATAGGGAATAAGGTTCCATTTAGGATGCGTTTAGGGTGATTCAGTAGGTGGTAAACGCTTAAAAAAGCACCTGAAACTAGGCTACTGTCTCAGACTGAAACCTGTAATCATACCACACAGTCACACTGTCTCACACACACACACACGCATGCAAGCACGCACGCAGGCACGGACACACACACCTTTTTATTTTTAGTCATCGTCATACCTGTACCCCGCACGTTAGACCCACCCACCTCACACATCATCCCTCTTTGTCAGGATAAAATAGATGGTCAACCGTTCAGGAAAGACATGCATAATTTAACGGCACAAATAGATGATCAACCGCTCAGGAAAGACGTGCATAATTTAACGGCAAAAATGGCTAAAAATAAGCCGTAATTATGTCAGGTAAACCCTGTGATGGATGAAAGGTCTGAGAAGGAGCTCATAGGTCTCACAGCATTACAGCGTCTTCGTGGTAATCCAATTTTCATAAAAGAGGAATTAATTATACTTTAGGCTAATGGATTTTTTAAAAGCCCAAACTAATATAAAAATATAACACAATCCAGGCAGGTGCTCTACATGGAATTAGAGGAAGAGGCCAATGCTGATGGATCACTATCTCACACTGTTCAGAAGTACTGTAGCCTGGTCCCATATCTGTTTGTGCTGTCTTGCTAACACATATGGTCACGCAAACATTGACACTGACCATTGGCACCATTGGCAAAACAGCACAAACAGATCTGTGACCAGGCTAGTTTAGAAATACAGTACCTGAAAATGTGAGGTAATTGTTTGTTTGTTCTGGATGGGCACAATCTCCCGAGCCTGAGATCTGCTGTAGGAAACCTGGGAGACTGTCTCTGTCTGTCTGGTCTATGGCTACCAGCTGGTGTTTGACTTTGAAACAGAGTAAGAGAATTCCCCCTCTCTGTGTGGTGATCAGTGATTTTCTGTGTTTGTTGTTTTTAGAGAGAGAGAGAAAGAGAGAGAGCGAAAGAGAGAGAGAGAGAAGAAGGGAAAATGTATTCTTGTGTTCCCCAGAGTTTCTTGATTATTCATTCAGCCCACACACCAACAGATGGGAAGTCTATTTTTTCCCAGTGCACAGTCAGGGAGGCAAGGCAGTGAAAGTCCAAACTCTCTTTTACAACTTATTTTAATAAATACTCTTCATGAGAACTGATTGTAGTATTCTCCCACCAGTTGAATTATGATGTAGTCAAACAGTGACAAATGGCTTTTGAAGCTCAACAGTTCTCTGATCTGAACACTGTGTTTCCCTCTGCTCCAACCAACCACACCCCACCCCTCGGCTCTGCACAACGCTCGCCTGACAGTCACAGAACAATGAGTAAACTGTAACCTCAGACAGTGATCCTGTCCCAGAGTCTGCGAGTCCCAAATGGCACCCTATTCACTATATAGTGCACTACTTTTGACCAGGGCCCATGGGACTCTGGTCAAAAGTAGTGCACTATGTAGGGAATAGGGTGCAATTTGGGACAGACACACACAGTTCAGTTGAGTGGATCTAATGACCAATGGATGAGGATTATGACAATGTCGGACACTGTCTGTGGTGATGATAAGAGGGTGAAGTCACTGAACCTGAGGAACACACACACACACACACACACACACACAGTATGCACCATTCATTTAATAGGAACAAGGAAAAACTCTGAGAGGACGAGTGGAAAGAAGAGAAGAGAGAAAACAGAGAAAAAAAAGAGAAAGATACATTGTTTCCCATTCAGCAGGAGACTGATGATGTGCTCTAATTGTCAGTTTTTCTTAACGGGGCATTTCTGGTAAAGGGTGTGTGTGTCCCTGTAGATATGACCAGATTGTATTGTGTCATTTGTCTCAGAGTGGGCACCGCTCCAAACACACCCTGGCTTTCTCGAAAATCACAGTCATAAAAATGTTTTAAATGAAAATGAGCATGTTTCTGTAATGTCAGCACTAGTCTCAAAATACATCTCCCATTCAGGGACGTGGGTGTTATATTTGACCCTCTTTTACACAATGATTACATCACCCATTAGCGATGATTCACACTTTTAGCCAATTCACTGAGAGTTCGATGGAAAATAATTTATCAGCTAAAAATATATTTTCCTGACTTTGCTGCACACACCCACACACACTCCTCCTAGTTAAAAAAAGTTCTAGCAGTAGGTTTGTTCAATTGGTTTGGGTGAGCTATGCCATCCATGCCTCACACACCCACACACATTGCACACGCACACTCCTCCGTGTTAACGAAGTCCCAGCATGAACCATTATCCATAATTGTTTATTTTCTCTCTGGCCCCCATGCTTTGGGGACAATTATTCAGCCATTATTCTTTCAGCTTGCCTGTCCAGTATCCCTGACCCTGGTCTGTTAGCACTGCTGTGGTTCCCTCCTCTGCTCTGCTCTGACTGAAACAAGAAGTCATTAATAAATCATGTGTATCTCATTAGCACAGCCCTGTTATCAGGCTCATGTCTGTGAAATTGATCCAGTCTGTCTCTTCTCTCCTTACAAGAGAACAGCCTTACAAGGCTCTGTCCTTCAGATCCTCAGACCCTCAGCGATGCAGCCCCAGCCTGCTTTTCTTCTCTTCTGGTTTTTTCTTTGTCTTCCTTTTGTCTCCTTTCTTCTATTCTGTACTGTTCTTTCCTCTCCCCACATCTCCCTCTCCTCTCCACCCCAGAGAGTACTCAGTGTACTCTCCAGCCA
This sequence comes from Thymallus thymallus, assembly GCA_023634145.1. NCBI lineage: Eukaryota > Metazoa > Chordata > Actinopteri > Salmoniformes > Salmonidae > Thymallus > Thymallus thymallus. Next base: position 18,988 of record JAKYLM010000559.1, read on the forward strand.
TAGAGTTTTGAACATGCTCAGACTGGTCCTGAGGGATGAATCAGAGCTGTGGATATCTGAGTCCATGGTCTGGAGGTACAGGGCAAAAACATGGTGACTGTTCACTGACTCATAAATAAGCAGATTGAAGGAGACAGAAGGAACCATTGAGGCCAGACAATGACACAGCCTAACTGACTGACTGACTGACTGACTGACTGTGAGTGTTCATGAGTGTTCTCAATTATAGGGCTGGTGATGTTCTAATTTCATTATTCCATTACGGCTAATGAGGGTACAATCAGGAGGGGGATCCAAGACCAAGTCATCCCCTTCTCAGTAAGCCACTCTGTCATTGGTCCAGGGCAGCTATGGAGCTGATAATGATGATGAGGAGGAGGAGGAAGAGGAGGAGGATAAACAGCAGGAGGAGGAGGACTTGCCTCGCCTCTCTCCTCTCCTCTCTCCTTTCCCTCCATCCAGACCACCCTCCATCTGTACTGGCACATTCTTCCTTTCTCTCGTACCCAGCCATGCGATGGGGATTGTGACTCGTCTGTTATTAAAAAGGAACGCTCTGAAACAGGGGATTTGATTCTGTCTCTGTTTATGGGGCTGAATAAATCTGGGCCTTCTTCCATAAGGCCAGTTGAGCTTCTAAACAGGAACAAAAGCAGAAACAAAAGTACTCTGTGTTTTCTTCTTTCTCCACCCCTCGACTCCAAATCCTACCGAGCGAGCAGAGAACGGAAGTTATATAGAGACCTTTATTCTCCCCATCTGCTTTTATCCTTAGCTTTTGGATCTGGATCCATTTTAAAGTAGAC
>JAKYLM010000560.1:5000-15000 GCA_023634145.1 Thymallus thymallus
AGAGAGATCCTTGATGAAAACTTGCTCCAGAGCGCTCAGGACCTCAGACTGGGGCGAAGGTTCACCTTCCAACAAGACAGCAACCCTAAGCACACAGCCAAGACAACGCAGGAGTTGCTACGGGACTAGTCTCTGAATGTCCTTGAGTGGCCCAGCCAGAGCCCGGACTTGAACCCGATCGAACATCTCTGGAGAGACCTGAAAATAACTGTGCAGCAATGCTCCACATCCAACCAGGCAGAGCTTGAGAGGATCTGCAGAGAATAATGGGAGAAACTCCCCAAATACAGGTTTGCAAACATTTCTAAAAAACAGTTTTTGCTTTGTAATTATGGGGTATTGTGTGTAGATTGATGAAGGGAAAAAAACGATTTAATACATTTTAGAATATGGCTGTAAGGTAACAAAATGTGGAAAGAATCAAGGGGTCTGAATACTTTCTGAATCCACTGTAGGTATATGTAGGAGTGGTTTATATAAGCAGATATACTGTATGCATTGAGGATATATAGGTATATGTAGGAGTGGTTTATATAAGCAGATATACTGTATGCATTGAGGATATATAGGTATATGTAGGAGTGGTTTATATAAGCAGATATACTGTATGCATTGAGGATATATAGGTATATGTAGGAGTGGTTTATATAAGCAGATATAGTATAGTTTAGGAACTGTGAGAGGGGGTATATCTCAGAGCTTAGCCGGACGGTCAGTTAGCAGACTGGTGCTGTAGTGGAATGGGATTTGGACTTGGAGTTTGACTCTGTTATGTGAGTCAGTGTTCTTTGAGGATCTGTCTGTTGGCCTTTGTTCTGTATGGATCTATGTGTACATTTAGTATACATGCACATAGTTAAGTCTGTATGTGTATGTGTGTGTGTGTGTGTGTGTGTGTGTGTGTGTGTGTGTGTGTGTGTGTGTGTGTGTGTGTGTGTGTGTGTGTTTGTGTGTGTGTATGTGTGTGTGTGTGTGTGTGTGTGTGTTTCTGGTGTACACCAACAGTGGACTGGAGAAAGAAGGATCAGCATGTTGGAATAGCATTGCTGGGCTGTGTATCCAGATTTACGTCTCTGACCCTCCCGCCTGTGCTGTGATTGGTCAAGAGACAGATTAGAACGTCCCCTTCAATCCTTGGATCTTTATCTTGTCAGAAAGGCAATCAGGAAAATAAGGTCTGCTTAGATGTACTCCTACAGAAGGAGGCAGTCTATGCAGACTAGCTAGAGGAGGACCAGCCACAGCCAGAAATCTCTCTCCCTTTCACCAGGTGATGGATGTGTGGAGATCACTCATTCCTTATAACCCAGAGAGGGGTGTTATCCATCATTCTCTTCCCCCTGACGGAGCCACGCCTCAACCCTCCTCTCTCCCTGTCTCCACTCTCTCTGTAACGCTATTGTGACATAAACTGTCTCTGTCTCAAACTGACAGCCCCATCCAATCAGAGACCACCGGTCCACAGGACTCTATTATTTACAATCAGCTCCCCAACACTTACACAGGCCAGCCAAATCACAGAGTGTGTGTGTGTGTGTGTGTGTGTGTGTGTGTGTGTGTGTGTGTGTGTGTGTGTGTGTGTGTCTGTGTGTGTGTGTGTAGAGGGGTTTCCATCACCTCAAACTTGAGGAACGTATTCCACTACAAAACCTTTCACTGTCTGGCGTCCATTGAAGACAAGGGGATCTTTAACAGCCATTATGCCAAGCAAAGTACAGCTAGGCCTGATCTGGCTTCATCTCCAGCCCTAACATCCCAGCACTTAGAGGTCAGACACACCGAGAAATCTGACTGCCGACAGGTACTGTCTTTATCACAATAGGAGACCTTCCCTTCTCTTGCTAGAACAAAATACGTCCCTGCTGTGTACCGATCTGGTACCGACGAACCTGCCATTTCTACTTGTATAATTGTAATGCTCGGCAGTGGCCGACAACTTGACTTTGAGCAAATCAGCAGAAACCTCAACGTGGGGGACCTGACAGGACTGACAAGATTAAGGAAAGAAAAGGTGTAATCAACCCCCTTTTCATCAGAATAATAAAGCTGTATAATACATAGGAGTTCTGTGCTTGAAGAATGCATTTTGTTGTTAGGTTTGGTAATGTACACCTGCTTGTTAGCGTTAGCTTGCTAACTGATTCAGGCAGTCACACAAGCTTAATATGACATGAATTGGGTAGTAAATGCAGCACAATGCACACATCACTAAATCACCAAGCTAGCCGTCTAGCAAGATGATGAAGAAATTATTTAATTCACTCTCCTTTCTCCAATACTGCCATTACCAGTTTGCTTTCTAGCTAATGTTAGCTTAACTGTTAGCATCGCCATTTGCCTGTAGTACAACATAGCTAGCTATCTTCTCCACTGACTCTCGGGAGCTTACAGGCAGCTGCTTTATTCAAAAGGAATCCACTGTGATTTAATTATATTCTTGCAAGCTACGCTAGTTTTGTAGTTGTGGCCATGTGGCTAGTATCAACAAATTACAAAACAATTATAACTAGCTAGCAACAATATTAGCACAGCTTGCGATCTAGTTAGCTAACATTAGCTATATAATACAGGCACAAGCCAAACAAGCTACTGCCAACTTGTGGTGTGGCGTATTTGACTACTGGATCAATGATGGATCTGTGCTATATGAACAAAAAGTTAACTACCGACACTCTGGGCAGAGGTGCTAAATACCTCTTGGCAGTCAATATCCTTGTCACGAGTGGGTGTAGAGAGAGACCAAGGAGCAGCGCAGCGATAGTTCGACATCGTTTATTTTTATACTAATGAAACACGAATGTCACGAACTATGCAAACAAAAAACAACGAAACAATGACAAAGAACGTCAACACACTTACTGTCACAGTGACTTTAATTAATGACCCAGACACAGGTGGATGTGTGGAGCCTAAATACCATCCCCAATCAGAGACAACCCTGTACAGCTGTCTCTGATTGAGGATCATACCTCCCCTAGTTAGGGTGTGAGGGCTCGACTGTGGTTCTACCACTCCCCTTATTGGGAGTAAGGTCTAACCACAGCCAAACCCTCACAATCCTTGGTGTGTCTGAGCCCTTAGACTAATAAATACTAAGATAAGATGTCAGCTTTCAATCTTCTCTGCTGGTGTTGAACCCGCAGCCAAAGACAAACACACACAGCCTGTCTCTTGGCCGCAGATATTATTTTCTCAGTGAGGGGAGTGTTTTATTTGTATATGATTAATACCACTGACAGTGACATAGTACTGCCATTACAGAATATGTAGTCTGCATTCCACTGTAATTGGGTTAACATTTGTAAGCCCTAGGGTGTATGTGTGCTGGGGATGGGGGTGGCAGAAGGGTCATCGGGGGAGGATGTAGGGGGGCGGGCGGGGGAGCGCGTTGAGGGGTGATGCGTTTGTGCGTGTGTGTATATATAAAGTTAGATTAGGGCACAGGCAACTCTAAGACACACATTCACACAAAAAACACACTTTCTCACTGTAGACACAAGCAGACAACTCCGCTGCCAAAACGAACACCAGCTATTTACTTTTCCAAAGTATTCAGAGTTGTTTATTTCCTCAAGGAAACATTTCTTGTTACTTCCTCTTCACAAAGTATGTGCGGAGAGGAAGAGGAGGTGATAAGAATGAAAGATACAAACAAATAATGATACAGTGAGACCACATAGGAATGAGATGCAAAGAGACTCAGCAAATGACTCCATAGATAAACAACATCTCCTTTAGGTTCATCTGGTCTATAGCGCCTACTTCAGAACCACACAATCTCATTGTGTTATACAGCCTTTTGATTCGTTGTTTCCTTCTCCTCCTCTCTGCATTCAGAAACAGCAGTGAGGGATTCATAAAAAAGTCACGATAAGTGTTCCTTTTCCAATGACTGCATTATGGAATCTACTCATCTCTCTCCGCGGCCCCTCTCCGCTCCCAGTCCCTCGCCACAGGGATGCCAGTCCTACAGATGAATAACACGGTAGCCTTTACATTTCTCTAGTCATTCTCTGCTCCGCCCACTCCTCTCCGTTCCACGACTCATGGATGCGATGTTCCGACACTCCTTCCTTGTTTATTCATTCTGGTGAGTCATCGACACATCGAGCAGACACACACACACACACACAAACACACACACACACACACACACATCATCCTTTGAGTAGAGGAGTAGAGGAGAGGAGGAGGAACAGGACATGAGGGTAAAAAGGGATGAGAACATGGGAGGAACCCAGGATTTGATTTCTGAAAAGCAGTTACAAAGGCATGCGAGTGACGGAGCATGAATCACATGAGTTGGATGGCAATGGAAGTAGCTGATATACACTACGGTATGCACAGCTGGATGTACTGTATTCACATCCTGTTGACAATATCACTTCTGAAAAACTGTAATGCCCCCAACCTCCCAAAATGTTCCCTGAAAGAGTGAGGAAGTGAGAGCAGAAGTTACGTGGTGGAGGCAGGAACTCTGGCCTCTACACTCAGACGTCTGTCTTAAGTAGATCTCTGAGGAGTGCACCTCTAATGTCATCTCTGCTTGACCAAACCCAATTCTCTCCTCTCCTCATACAGTCTCTTTGGAGATGTCTGGTCCCATCCTCATTCCCTCTCTCCTACTCTCTCTATTCAAAAGGCACTTTCTTAGCTCTCATTAAAATCTTCTCAGACAGGGAGTAGAGACAAGTTGTATAAGGGAAGTTTTTTCTTCTGTTGTTTCAAACTGGAATTATTGTTGAACAGCGGTGTCAATCAAATCAAATCAAACTTTATTTGTCACGTGCCGAATACAACAGGTGTAGACCTTACCGTGAAATGCTTACTAACAAGCCCTTAACCAACAATACAACAGGTGTAGACCTTACAGTGAAATGCTTACTAACAAGCCCTTAACCAACAATACAACAGGTGTAGACCTTACCGTGAAATGCTTACTAACAAGCCCTTAACCAACAATACAACAGGTGTAGACCTTACAGTGAAATGCTTACTAACAAGCCCTTAACCAACAATACAACAGGTGTAGACCTTACCGTGAAATGCTTACTAACAAGCCCTTAACCAACAATACAACAGGTGTAGACCTTACAGTGAAATGCTTACTAACAAGCCCTTAACCAACAATACAACAGGTGTAGACCTTACAGTGAAATGCTTACTAACAAGCCCTTAACCAACAATACAACTGGTGTAGACCTTACAGTGAAATGCTTACTAACAAGCCCTTAACCAACAATACAACAGGTGTAGACCTTACAGTGAAATGCTTACTAACAAGACCTTAACCAACAATACAACAGGTGTAGACCTTACAGTGAAATGCTTACTAACAAGACCTTAACCAACAATACAACAGGTGTAGACCTTACAGTGAAATGCTTACTAACAAGCCCTTAACCAACAATACAACAGGTGTAAATCTTACAGTGAAATGCTTACTAACAAGACCTTAACCAACAATACAACAGGTGTAGACCTTACTAATGGGGGGGAGTTGAGTTGTTCAGCAGTCTTATGGCTTGGGGGTAGAAGCTGTTAAGGAGCCCTTTGGACCTAGACTTGGCACTCCGGTACTGCTTGCCGTGCGGTAGCAGAGAGAACAGTATGACTTGGGTGACTTTCCTCTGACACCGCCTAGTATATAGGTTCTGGATGTCAGGAAGCTTGGCCCCAGTGATGTACTGGGCCGTACGCACTACCTTCTGTAGCGCCTTACGGTCAGATGCCGAGCAGTTGCCTAACCATGCGTTGATGCCCTCGATGGTCCTTTTTTAGGATCTGGGAACCCATGCCAAATTTTTTCAGTCTTGTCGTTTCCTCTTCACGACTCTCATGGTGTGTTTGGCAACCACACTACCAGGTCTCAGACCTCCTCCCTATAGGCTGTCTCATCGTTGTCAGTGATCAGGCCTACCACTGTTGTGTCGTCAGCAAACTAAATGATGGTGTTGGAGTCATGTTTGGCCACACAGACGTGGGTGTACAGGGAGTACAGGAGGGGACTAAGCACGCACCCCTGAGGGGCCCCTGTCTTGATGGTCAGCGTGGCAGACGTGTTGTTGCCTACTCAGGAAGTCCAGGATCCAGTTGCAGAGTGAGGTGTTTTGTCCCAGGATCCTTAGCTTAGTGATGAGCTTTGTGGGCAATATGGTGTTGAACGCTGGTCTGTAGTCAATGAACAGCATTCTCACGTAGGTGTTCCTTTTCTCCAGGTGGGAAAGGGCAGTGTGGAGTGTTATTGAGATTGCGTCATCTGTGGATCTGTTGGGGCGGTATGCAAATTGGAGTGGGTCTAGGGTATCCGGGATGATACTGTTGATGTGAGCCATGACCAGCCTTTCAAAGTTCTCATACAGTCGTCCGGAACAGCTGGTGCTCTCATGCATGCTTCAGTGTTGCTTGCCTCAAGGCGAGCATAAAAGGCATTTAGCTCGTCTGGTAGGTTCGCGTCACTGGGCAGCACGCGGCTGGGTTTCCCTTTGTAGTTCATAAATAGTCTTCAAGCACTGCCACATCCGACGAGCATCAGAGCCGGTGTAGTAGGATTAAATCTTAACCCTCCTGTTGTCCTGGTATTCTGTACACACGCCGTGCCCTCAGGGTCGAACTGTCCCGCTCTCACTGCACACGCCGTGCCCTCAGGGTCGAACTGTCCCGCTCTCACTGCACACGCCGTGCCCTCAGGGTCGAACTGTCCCGCTCTCACTGCACACGCCGTGCCCTCAGGGTCGAACTGTCCCGCTCTCACTGCACACGCCGTGCCCTCCGGGTCGAACTGTCCCGCTCTGACTAAAGGCCGAATTGGAACATGCGGGACAGTATGCGTGTGAACAGCCTTTGCAGAAGTATTTGTTACACCTGGAGCACACAGTGTGTGTTTTACAGTCCTTCTTTGTCGGGCAGACCTGACACCTCTTCCTCTTACTTGCTTGCTGAGCGGCGGGGGCTGAGGTGGGCGGTTCCTGGGATGGACGAAGAGACGTGCTTTGAACGGCTTTGACGAGTGCCGCGGAGGCTTCGGTGCGAGGGAGACGGGCCCTTCTTTGGATGAAGGGAGTCACGAGCGCCTTTCCCAGCTGCTCGAGGAACACCCTCCTCTTGTTGCGCCTACCGGGCATCCAAGTGGGGTTGATCTCTCTCCATGTGACAAAGGCGTTGTAAGAGGAAACGTCAAGGGTGTTGTGGAAGATGACGAGGGATCAGCGGGCGGTCATCCTCCTGCAGCTGTAGGTTCCAATCACCTTATCTAGGTTGTCCACACCTCCTTTGTTGCTGTTGTAGTCTATGACGTAGGCCCCGGCCTCATCTCCTCCGGCGGCGCCGCCGGCCTATTATTTTCCGCCACCCCGATTGTTTTCGTAGGGCACAGAGGACCATTCCATTTGGCAGTTTCTCGACACGAAAGTCTGTCTTTGTTGTTGTTGTCGGCGGTCTCCTTGCTCTTCTTCTTCTTCTTCTTCTTCTTCTTCTTCTTCTTCTTCTTCTTCTCGTTCTCCTTCTTCTAATCCTTCGGCAGTGTCGTCGTCGTGGTCGTCGTCTGGGTTGTATTCCTCACAATATTCTTCTTCTGACGTGTCCTCAGCTTCCTCTTCGCAGTCAAAATCTTGGGAAAAGATCTGTTCTAGGAACTGTTTGGCGGTGAAATGAATGGCTTCGGCACCTAGGTTTGGGGGGGGGGGGGGGGGGGGGGCTGTGCCGGGATGTGCCGCCGCGGCAATATTTATCTATTAGTAGTATCCCGGGAAGAGACTGGAGGAGGGTTGTCTCGTGGCTCACAGCCGCCCGCTCGCTCTAACACATTGTCGCCTGGGTCATTTTGACCCCGGGAAGAGACTGGAGGAGGGTTGCCTCGTGGCTCACAGCCGCCCGCTCGCTCTAACACAATTGTCGCCTGGGTCATTTTGACCCCGGGAAGAGACTGGCGAAGGGTTGTCGCTCCACAACCACCGGCCAGGACAACGGGAGGGTTATTCTCGACTAAAAGGGATACCGGTGGCCAGTGTTCACAGTCAAAGTATTATTCTCAGTAAAAGGAGGGAGGAGAACCTTTTTTTTTTTTTGCTTGCAAACTAATACTATTATATAATACATTGCAGACTCCCTGGACCTATGTATCATAATACAAGATGTATTCTCTGTCTAACGTCCTTCAGCAGCAACGGCTAGAGAGGCGAAAGAGGCAGCGTCGGGAACAGAGTCAGCTCGATCCGCTACTTGTCAAGTGCCTTAGGGTCATGGGAATGTCCCAGTGTGCCGTGTTCTTTGACAAGATGAGCTTCACCCATTTCATCCACATGCCTTTGGACAGGTACGAGGCCCTAGGGGATGTGTTTGTCAGGCGGTACGCCCAACTGCTTGACAGGATAAAGGCTCTGTGTGCCAGCGCCTTCTCCATGCTCAATGATTTCAAGTCGCTCCCCGGCACCTTCGAGATGGATGAGCCTGAGCGAAATAGCCTTTCCGTGAGGCCGACACGTTCAACCTGGGTGCCTGACAATGCCGCAGAGTCCTTTGTTGTTGATAAGGATCCTCCGATGCAGCATACCAATGCTCTATGCGCAGGGAACTCTGACAAATCCTCCTTGATCCCATGCAGAGACTTGGTGAATGTGTCTTTGGACGAGAACAGTCAGGTGTTAGACGTCTGCCACCACAGTGTTGGTTGCTCCCTGTTCCCTGTTCACTTGGGGGCCTGAGAACGACGACAGTGAGTACTTTATCAAGGATACGCCAATGTAGCATTTCATATCCTCTACATTGGCTTGAACACAGACACTTGTTCTATGTGTCCTTCGATGACAATTACCACCGGATGGCCTAGTAAGATGGACATCAAACCCCTGGACATTGTGTAGTTTCAACAACACTTATGTTTTCAGGCACTTTGTCACATTTCATTCCATGCACCTTTTGTAGAATAAAGTCAAGTGGTTCTGTACACCCAGAGTTTGTCTTTGTTTTTATTACCATTGATAACAAATATACATTTACTTTTGACACTTACTTTATTTTCCATACATGTAAGACAACAAGCCTAAACGGCTCGAGTGACTATGACTCTCTAAGAAATGAGCCATGTGTTAGCCGAGGGTTGTCTCTCTACGGCCAACGGCTCACAGCCACCGCTCGCTCTAACATGGCGCCGGGGTCATCTTGACCCAGGGTTATTCCTGTACGCTTTGCCTGTTTAATGGATTGTCTGAGGGCGTAGCGGATTAGTGTCCCACTCCTTGAAAGCGGCAGCTCTAGTCTTTAGCTCGATGCGGATGTTGTCTGTAATCCATGGCTCCTGCTTGTGATTTGTACGTACGGTCACTGTGGGGACAACGTTGTCAATGTACTTATTGATGAAGCCGATGACTGAGGTGCCATTGGATGAATCCCGGAACATATTCCAGTCTGTGCTAGCAAAACAGTCCTGCAGCTTAGCATCTGCGTCATCTGACCACTTCCAAATTAAGCGAGTCACGTACTTCCTGCTTTAGTTTTAGCTTGTAAGCAGGAATCAGGAGGATAGAATTATGGTCAGAGTTGTAAAATGGAGGGTGACCTTTGTATGCGTCTCTGTGAGTGGAGTAATGGTGGTCTAGAGTGTTTTTTTCACTGGTTGCACATGTGACATGCTGGTAGAAATGAGGTCAAATGGATTTAAGTTTGCCTGCATTAAAGTCCCCAGCCACTAGGAGCACAGCATCTGGGTGAGCATTTTCTTTTTTGCTTATGGCCTTATACATCTGGTTGAGTGCGGTCTTAGTGCCAGCATCGTCTGTGGTGGTTAATAGACATCGAAGAATAATATAGTTGAGACCTCTCTTGGTAGGTAGAGTGGTCTACAGCTTATCATGAGCTACTCTACCTCAGGCGAGCAATACCTCGAGACTTCTTTAATATTAGACATCGAGCACCAGCTGTTATTGACAAATATACACACCCACCTCCCCTCATCTTACCAGACGTAGCTTCTCTGTCCTGGCGATGCAGGAAAATCCCGCCA
>JAKYLM010000561.1:0-19751 GCA_023634145.1 Thymallus thymallus
TCAAAGCTTTTTCAAACGTCAAATTTCGAAGTGTTTTATGTTTAAGCATTAACTCAGAATTGCTAAGGTTAGGGTTAATTCAGGCTTTAACTCTGAATGGTTAAGGTAGGGGGTTGAGGTTTTGGATATATCTTAAAACAAAAATGTAAAAAACATTATATCGCTGGATTTGAACTTGCAACCCTTCGGAATCAGAGGCAAATGTCCCCCGTCATCCCTGTCCCCAATGACCTAGCAAAACCGAAAACTACTTGAAGGTAACAGCGCTCACTGTTGCCCGGTGAGACCTCTCTGTCTGTTCCACTTCATTAACTGTAATAAGATGTTACTATGATAGGACTTGTGTGACGTCTGGACATAATTGTTATAATGATACATGTAAGGTGTGTGTGTGTGTGTGTGGTGTGTGTGTGTGTGTGTGTGTGTGTGTGTGTGTGTGTGTGTGTGTGTGTGTGTGTGTGTGTGTGTGTGTTGTGTGTGTGTGTGTGTGTGTGTGTGTGTGTGTGTGTGTGTTTGCCACGACTGTTATGTTATGCTTTCAGCTTTATTTAATTGTTGAACCCTGAGGCTTACCTGCCAAAAATTACCCACAAATAGACACACAAATACACACACACACACACACACTGTCATGGGCATGTACACACACAAAGAGTATTTATGAGGGTATGTATCTGTTAATCACAGACAGATCCTGGTTCACAATATTCATTTCAAATCACATTAATTTCCTTCTGCTATTCTAACAAAAGCATGTCCAACTGAGAGAAGGAGAGGAAAGAGAGGGAGATAGATAGATAGATGGGGAAAAGAGGAACGAAACAGTGTCCTCTGCTAAATTACCCAATCCCTTCATTCAGTCTGTGTGCGTGTGTGTGTTTCATGTAGGCTTAACCTGGAATGATGTTTTGATAAATCTCTCCAGGACAAAGTACATTTTATCAATATATTTGCCTGTATTTACCCTAATGTGCTAATGTGGCTGCCAATGCTGTTCATTGCTGTTCATTGACTATAGCTCAGCATTCAACACCATAGTACTCTCCAATCTCATCCATAAGATCGAGGCCCTGGGTCTGAACCCCACCCTGTGCAACTGGGTCCTGGACTTCCTGATGGGCCGCCCCCAGGTGGTGAAAGTAGGAAACAACACCTCCACTTCACGGATGCTCTACACTGTGGCCCCACAAGGGTGCGTGCTTAGCCCCCTCATGTACTCCCCTATTTTTATTTTATTTATCCTTTATTTAACTAGGCAAATTCTTATTTACAATGACGGCCTACCTATATTGTCAATCCCTGGAGCAAATTAGGGTTAAGTGCCTTGTTCAAGGACACATTGACAGGTTTCTTCACCTTGTCTGCTCAGGTAATCAAACCAGCAACCTTTTGGTTACTGGTCCATCACTCTAACCGCTAGGCTACCTGCCACCCAGAGGGTTCACCCATGACTGCGTGGCCAAGCACGCCTCCAACTCAATCATCAAGTTTGCAGACGACACAACAGTAGTAGGCTTGATTTCCAACAATGCCGAGACAGCCTACAGGGTGGAGGTGAGGGCTCTGGGAGTGTGGTGCCTGGAAAATAACCTCTCACTCAACGTCAACAAAACAAAGGAGATGATCGTGGACTTCAGGAAACAGCAGAGGGTGCACCGCCATATCTACATCGACGGGGCCGCAGTGGAGAAGGTGGAAAGCTTCAAGTTCCTTGGCGTACATATCACTGACAAACTGAAATAGTCCACCCACACAGACAGTGTTGTGAAGAAGGCGCGACAGAGCCTCTTCAACCTCATGAAGCTAAAGAAACACTCACCAACTCTTACAGATGCATAATTGAGAGCATCCTGTCGGGCTGTATCACAACTTAGTACGGCAACTGCACCGCCCACAACCGCAAGGCCTTACCGGGGGCAAACTACCCGCCCTCCAGGACACCTACAGCACCCGATGTCACAGGAAGGCCAAAAAGATTATCAAGGACATCAACGCATTACTCATCTCATATGTGTATACTGTATTCTATACTATTCTACTGTATCTTAGTCCATGCCGCTCTGACATCGCTCGACCATATATGTATATATTGTTTAATTAATTCCTCATTTATATTTGTGTCTATTGGGTATATGTTGTATAATTTGTTAGATATTACTTGTTAGATATTACTGCACTGTCAAGGCTAGAAGCCCAAGTATTTCGCTACACCCACAATAACATCTGCTAAACACATGTATGTGACAAATAAAATTGGATTTGATTTGATAAAGAACTACAAATGCCATGATGATCTGGAAGAGACTGCCGAATTGAGGCAAAGGTAACAATCTCTGGATTGACTATCTAGTATTAGCTACATTTAGTAATTAACAAATTAGCTACATTTCTTTAAATTGAGAATTCTGTGACCTGTTTTGTGCAAGTTTTAAATTGACAGAATGTCTCTTAGCAAAACCTGCTTTAATATCGCAGATAGATTGTGGCTTCCATCAACGTAATTGTCTGCATAATTTCCAATCCCCCATATTTTTTCGGGGGAAATATATTTTAAATGTATATAATTTAAAAACAAAATTGTTTATTATTTTCCCCTAACCCTACCACCCTTCCCCTAACTGTAGTAAACTAATGGACAACAACACTTAGGCTTCTACAGGGATTTGTAGTCTTGCATGATGTCTACTTTGATGCTAATTAGAATTTTAGAGCCGAATATATCGACAAAAGTCACCTTGTCCAAGAGAGATTTACATGGTTACCAAAACGTCACGCCACGGTAAGCCTACACGAAACACAGCCATTATTTTAAGTGTTTCTAAAGTTCCCTATGGGGAAAATAAATGGTGGAACCATTTCCCTGTTTGACCTCTAAGTTTTATGGGTATTATGACACCTCCACTGTGGGGCTCTATATTTTCACATGACCCTTCCCTTGTACTGTAAAATAAATTGAACACCTCCTCCTCATAGAATTGACTCAAAATAATGTTTACGCCCACAAATAACAATAACTGTAATGACCCTGTGTTTATAAAATTACGAGCCTATAAAATGTAGAAACTCATCTCTCGGCATGTCCAGCCCACTCATTATCTTAGACAATCATGGCTAGCGAGAAGGTTCCTGTCTATTTCTGTGGCTAAACCGACTAGGCTCGTAATTTAACAACTTTATTCATATTTACAGATGGCATACAAGTTTGGTATTAAGGCACATGAAAGTTTAAATGTTCAAGAAGGGTTTTCTGCCCAAAAATGCTTTTTGATCAAACAAAAACAAAAAAACACTTAAATGGCTCGCCTATGAAGTCGTGACTTGCGACATATGCCTAGTTTCCTGACACGGGTCACAAATGTGGATCTTGAATTTGCCACTTCAGCATGCTTTTGTGGCACAGTCGCATAGACATGAGTGTGCAAAGCTGTCATCAAGGCAAAGGGTGGTTACTTTGAAGAATCTCAAATATAAAATATATTTAGATTTGTTTAACACTTTTTTGGTTACTACATGATTCAATTTGTGTTATGTCATAGGTTTGATGGCTTCACTTTTATTCTACAATGTAAAAAATAGTGCAAATAAGGAAAAACCTCTGAATGAGTAATATTCCAAACTTTTGACCGGGGGTGTAAGTGACAGGAATTGCACAATAAAGTCAGGGACTTATTTCCATTGTGGTCCCTACATTTGCTGCAGTATATGCTACAGTAATATAAGGACTAAATGCACGTCTAATTTACACATCTCCACCTGGCATTAGGGGTTCACCTTACTTTTTCATTGTAAAGATGATTTTTTATTTTTTTTAAACTGTAAAGATTAAAAACACAAACCTTTTTTTTTTTATGATAGCTTCTCCTTAAAAAAACTGTCCTTAGCTCTTGGAGTCCCAGGAATAGCTTGCTGGAATAATTAATTTTTAGCATTTCTTATACTAATAGACTTTTGGAAGAGGGATTCAAGCTTTTGTTTGCTGAATGCTAAATACAGCAGCCAATAGAACTCTTGCGGGTTGGGGAGTTTGAAAGAAGAGAGAAGGGGGGATGACGGTAGGCTATAGCAGTTAATGTGCAGTATCCTATCATAGGCTAAGTATTGGATAAAGGCATAATCATTCTGGCTTTTTTGGGCTTGGGCTCATTAAATGTCTTAAATGTAGGGATCATAAAATTGATTTAATGTATGGCTCATCAGCCTCAGGTAGTAGCAGACTTGAATTTTCATGCCGATCAAAGCTCTAATTAAATCCAGACATACAGTTGAAGTCTGAAGTTTACATACACATAGGTTGAAGACATTAAAACTAATTTTTCAACCACTCCACAAATTTCATGTTAACAAACTATAGTTTTGGCACTTTGTGCATGACACAAGTAATTCTTCCAACAATTGTTTACAGACAGATTATTTCACTTATAATTCACTATATCACAATCCCAGTGGGTCAGAAGTTTACATACACTAAGTTGACTGTGCCTTTAAACAGCTTGGAAAAGTCTAGAAAAATATGTCATGACTTTAGAAGCTTATGATAGGCTAATTGACATAATTTGAGTCAATTGGAGGTGTACCTGTGGATGTATTTCAGTGCCTTTTTGCTCGACATCATGGGAAAATCTAAAGAAATCAGCCAAGACCTTCAAAAAAATGTGTAGACCTTGGGAGCAATTTCAAAATGCCTGAAGGTACCACGTTCATCGGTACAAACAATAGTACGCAAGTATTAACACCATGGGACCACGTAGCCGTCATACTGCTCAGGAAGGAGATGCGTTCTGTCTCCTAGAGATGAACGTACTTTGGTGTGAAAAGTGCAAATCAACCGTGAAGCACAGGGGTGGCAGCATCATGTTGTGGGGGTGCTTTGCTACAGGAGGGATTGGTGCACTTCACAAAAAGTCATGAGGAAGGACAATTATGTGGATATATTGAAGCAACATCTCAAGACATCAGTCAGGAAGTTAAAGCTTGGTCGCAAATGGGTCTTCCAAATAGACAATGACCCCAAGCATACTTCCAAAGTTGTGGCAAAATGGCTTAAGGACAACAAAGTCAAGGTATTGGAGTGGCCATCACAAATCCCTGACCTCAATCCTATTGAACATTTGTGGGCAGAACTGAAAAAGTGTATGCGAGCAAGGAGGCCTACAAACCTGACTCAGTTACACCAGTTCTGTCAGAAGGAATGGGCCAAAATTCACCCCAATTTATTGTGGGAAGGTTGTGGAAGGCTACCTGAAACATTTGACCCAAGTTAAACAATTTAAAGGCAATACTACCAAATACTAATTGAGTGTATGTAAACTTCTGACCCACTGGGAATGTGATGAAAGGAATTATTACTATTATTCAGACATTTCACATTATTAAAATAAAGTGGTGATCCTAACTGACCTAAAACAGGGAATTCTTACTAGGATTTCAACTGTGTGCTTTATAATGACACTTCAACTGTGTGCTTTATAATGACACTTCCGGCTTGGCAGAGAAATACAGAGTTACCCGGGAGTGATTATTTTCAGGATGTAACATTTGTAAAATACAGGGAAAATATTCAACCCTAATCTGTAGTTATTCTTTAGATGTTTGGGGCTGCTTGTCAACCATGATGAGCAGGCATAATTGTCACGTCTACTCCCGCTCCCCTGCTCTGGCACTCGATGTCACCGGTTTACTAACCACAGGTCTTGGCAACCCATCATTATGCACACCTGGCAACCCTTATTACCCACACCTGCGCCCCATTATTAGGCACACCTGGACTTCATCACGCCCCTGATTACTGCCCCTTTATCTAGCAGTTTTTTAATCTGTCTGTTTTCATGTCCAGACACTGCTCTTGTTTTGTATCACACTTGTTCATTATTATTAAACTTCCCAACTACACCTGCTTCCTGACTCCCAGCGTCTTCCATACAATAATCAAAGTGACACTGGACATGATCAGGACATTGCATGCATAGGCCTATAGGCTTAGGTGTCCACTGTATGATATTAATATTTTTTTTTAAAGATTTTGCCTATATAAAGGAAGAGAAGCTTAGGCTAATTTCTTTATGTCAGATGGCTACAGATGTACTTACAGAGTTACAGAAGGAGGTTAAGTTGTTAATTTTCTATCAGAATATTTTGTATAAAGATAAGTATTATATTGTTAGATTATAGGGGTAACTCTGGTAAGCCTGAAACATTCTCCCTCACCTCAAGTTTAACTGTCAGAGTCAGTTGGATCGCATGTGCTCACTGCTTTCACATCATAGGCTTGCAGTAGCTAATGCTTAATAATAGCCATGCCACACCAAACCTTCACAAAAGTTTCAAAATGTTATTAGGGTAATATCAAAAGTAAGTCAAGTCATTGTTTATAGGTAATATATGAGCAGGCTATCATATTGCAGCAAATACACCATTACAGTTGAAACTTGGCTCAACAGAACTAAATATGGTTTAAACCTTCACATAAATCCTGAACAGGCTATATTGCAGCAATTATCAACAAAGGCAAGTGCCTACAATATTCAACACATTACATAAATAAGCTAATGTTATTTATTTTACAACAGACCTACCTATAATCTTAAACTAAATAATTAGACAGCCTCTCCATGAGTTCTGGCCCACTACAATTTTTTTTATCTGCCAAAAGCCGCAATTACCGTCTAAGTAAACCCTGGGGCATTTTCGTCAAATTGACTAGTTGCAGATAAAAGTCTGTGCGTAAATATGTATTGCACATAAAAATAGTTCAATAGGTTTCCATCGTGGGTTTGTCACTAAAAAGGTATAGCGAATGTGCCCACTCTGGTATTGGCACGTGCGTTCTAGCCAACAGTTTGCACATACAGACAGTGCAGGTACTGTATAGCCTACTACATGAGATTATTATGGTCAAAAGTGTGAGATTATTTTTATTTGTCAAATGGCAGCCAAACATCGATCATTATGTCACAAGAATAATACCCTACATATTTATTGAAAGGAGCATCAACCTCATCACTGTCCACTTTCACCACCCTGTGAAATTCATCATAATGTATTTTATCTGTAGCCTAATAAACTGCATGCTTTCCCATGATGTCATGACATTTTTTATCCGACATGTAGGCTACTTTACCGCATAAAAAGGATGGAAACCTAGTCAATGTCCAGCCATTTTAAGGATGCTGGGATTAAATTTTGGATGAATGTGCGCATGCCGACAGGAGACTTTTGAACTAGCCTAACCATATTAAAACATTGTGACTGTTTGTGTTTATGCCACATGTAAAAAGTAATACATTTTAATGATGAATATTTAGGATATATTTAAGCATTAGGTTATAGGTGCGCGAGGAATAGCTAATAACTGGAGAGGAGGCAGAGCGCGTGTTAAGTTTTGCTGAATAACTGGGCCTGCCTAGAGCATATGTGGCCACATTATTATCGGACGATTTGGGAGAATGATAATCTGAAACAGACAGCGCATTCAGTATCAGACATAAAAATGCAGCCAGACTGCCTTGCTACTGTGCCTTTCTAGGCCATATAAACTGTCAGGAGTAGACCCACAACGGATCCAATTGAAACATTCAAACCACAGAGCTTTTGCGCCATTATTGAAATGACATTTCCACTGCAGCCTAGAGTAGAATTTTGAACTCACTTGAAAACAATAATGCAATTATTCATTACATTGTGGTGTTGTAGGCTACTACAGTCTAGGTAGGATACTTGTATTGCCCCTAAACAATATCAATAGGGGCACTTATTGAGCTCAATTTCATGTCTTCACTGTTCTTTCATGCACAATGTTGTACCTGGGCTGTCCACTACCTATCAGCTATACCTACAGTACTTGTTCTTGTCGATTCATATTGAAAATTAATGCAGATTTCAATGCTTTTACAGTGCCTTCGGAAAGTATTCAGACCACTTGACTTTGTCCACATTTTGTTACGTTACAGCCTTATTCAAAAATGGATTAAATACAAAACAAATCCTCATCAATCTACAAACAATACTCCATAATGACAAAGTGAAAACTGTTTTTACATAAGTATTTAGACCCTTTGCTATGAGACTCGAAATTGAACTCAGGTGCATCCTGTTGCCATTGCCCATCCTTGAAATGTTTCTACAACTTCATTGGAGTCAATTGATTGGACATGATTTGGAAAGGCACACACCTGTCTATATAAGGTCCCACAGTTTACAGTGCAAAAACCAAGGCATGAGGTCGAAGGAATTGTCCATAGAGCTCAGAGACAGGATTGTGTTGAGGCACAGATCTGGGAAAGAGTACCAAAAAATGTATGCAGCATTGAAGGTCCTCAAGAACACAGTGGCCCCATCAGAAGTTTGGAACCACCAAGACTCTTCCTAGAGTTGGCTGCCTGGCCAAACTGAGCAATCGGGGGAGAAGGGCCTTGGTCAGGGAGGTGAACAAGAACCTGATGGTCACTCTGACAGAGCTTCAGAGTTCCTCTGTGGAGATGGGAGAACCTTCCAGAGGGCAACCATCTCTGCAGCACTCCACCAATCAAACGGAAGCCAGTCCTCAGTAAAAGGCACATGACAGCCCACTTGGAGTTTGCCAAAAGGCACCTAAAGACTCTCAGACCATGAGAAACAAGATTCTCTGTTCTGATGAAACCAAGATTGAACTCTTTGGCCTGATTGCCAAGCATCACGCCTGGAGGAAATCTGGCACCATCCCTATAAGGAAGCATGGTGGTGATGGTTTTCAGCGGCAGGGATTGGGAGACTAGTCAGGATTGAGGGAAAGATGAACAGAGCAAAGTACATAGAGATCCTTGATGAACTTGCTCCAGAGTGCTCAGGACCTCAGACTGGGGCGAAGGTTCACCTTCCAACTGGACAGTGACCCTAACCACACAGCCAAGACAACGCAGGAGGGACTTCGGAACAAGTCTCTGAATGTCCTTAAGTGGCCCAGCCAGAGCCCGGACTTGAACTCGATCTCTGGAGAGACTTGAAAATAGCTGTGCAGCGACACTCCCCATCCAACCTGACAGAGCTTGAGAGGATCTGCAGAGAAGAATGGGAGAAACTCCCCAAATACAGGTGTGCCAAGCAATTAGTGTCATACCCAAGAAGACTCGAGGCTGTAAACACTGCCAAAGGTGCTTCAACAAAGTACTGAGTAAAGGGTCTGAATACTTCTGAATACTATCTAAAAAACCTGTTTTTGCTTTGTCATTATGGGGTATTGTGTGTAGATCGAAGAGGGAAAAAAAACAATTTAATCAATTTTAGAATAAGGCTGTAATGTAACAAAATGTGGAAACATTCAAGCTGTCTGAATAATTTCGGGAATGCTCTGTATCTGTGATATGATTGCTAGTTAGCCTATTGCATATCTGGACAAACTATCCACCTACCACGATTGTCACTACGAATGGTGGATAGAGGGCAGGATAGACCGTTAGACTGGTAGACTATACTGACCTGTGGTATAGTAAAAGTCAGCACACGGAACAGCGTAGTGCATAATGGAAGTACCAAAAAACCTTGATATAGGGGAGGCACATGCAAGCAGATGAGGAAATTTGGCTTGGATGGACGGCAGGTAGCCTAGGAGTTAAGAGCATTGGGCCAGTAACCAAAAGGTTGATGGTTCAAATCCCTGAGTTTACTAGGTGAACAATCTATCGATGTGCCCTTGAGCAAGGCACTTAACCCTAATTGCTCCGGTAAGTCGCTCTGGATAAGAGCGTCTGCTAAATAACTAAAATGTAAACTTATATAGTAAAAGAGAAAAATTCACTACCCGCAATGATCTCTTTCTACAACACAGACACTACCCGCAATGACCTCTTTCTACAACACAGTCACTACCCGCAATGATCTCTTTCTACAACACAGACGCTACCCGCAATGACCTCTTTCTACAACACAGACACTACCCGCAATGATCTCTTTCTACAACACAGACACTACCCGCAATGATCTCTTTCTACAACACAGACACTACCCGCATTGACCTCTTTCTACAACACAGACACTACCCGCAATGACCTCTTTCTACAACACAGACGCTACCCGCAATGACCTCTTTCTAAAACACAGACGCTACCCGCAATGACCTCTTTCGGGACCCGCAGGTCCCACGGGAAACCCGCGGTAATGCAGCCATCCATTTGACATGACCAAATATCTACTCTTTCAATGAGTCCTTAATATACGGAGATGTGAGCAAATGCATGTGTCAAAGGAAAACCCAAATGCATGACATCATGAGCTAATCTGTTTAATCTGACACCTGATTGGCAGCCTCCTCTCTGAGCCCACCCCCAAGGAGAAATATCTATTTACAACCTTATTCTGCAGGGTTAGACGTGTGTCAAAGGCATCTGGTGGCACCTTAATTGGGGAGGACTGCTCATAGTAATGGCTGGAACAGAATAAATGGAACACTATCCAACACAACAAACCTGGTTTCCATGTGTTTGATACCATTCCATTCATTATTATGAGCCATCCTCCCCTCAGCAGGCGTGTGTGTTCAAACCTTAATAATATAACGGTGGTATTCCCGAGTTTAAGGACCAGACATTGAAATGGGTTTAGAATATTTATTGAGGAAATGGAATTAATGTGATAATTCAAATTCAGGAGGGAAATGAGAACGGACCGGATGAAGCCAAGGGCTGCAGATGAAGGATTCACAGGGTGGACGTAGTTGTGGCTTGGAGTCATCAGGCTATGGTAGTTAGGCTGCTGTTGTGATGGCAAAGCCCCCAGGAGATTCTTGGAAGAAACTGAGAGGTACTATCGATAGAATGTGGAGGGACGCAAAACTTGTTAAGGCTCGTAACGCACAGCACCATTCAACACAACATGCACTGCAGAACAAAGAGGAGGAACATGTGCTTAAGTGGGGTGGCAGTGGTGATTAAGGAGAGTGAGGACAGGTGTGGAGGCTGATCAGCAATGAGTAGCAGCTGATGTTTGTTGAGGGGCTGCATTCAAGGCAACTAGTTAAAGTGTTGCAAACACAGCCAGGTCGTTCAAGATAGGCATCGAAATTGGACATCTATCCATGTCCTGAGAACGTCTGGAAATGCCTTCAAAACCGGCCACTATGGGCAACAGGGAGCGCTATTACCAGCAAGTAGGCTTGGGTTTTGCTAGGGCGCTGACAGAAAGACAGCTGATTAACATAATTGATTGAAGAGAAAGAGAGAGAGAGAGAGAGAGAGAGAGAGAGAGACAGAGAGAGAGAGAGAGAGAGTGAGAATTGAAATTAAGTTTGCTACTCTAACCAAAGAGTTGATTTAACTAAATGAAGAGATCATTAATATAATTTAAACGGATCTGCTCAACAAATGCATAACACAGACATGCACACGCACCCCCCCCCCCCCCCCCAAAAAAGACGACTCCACTCACAAAACTGCCATGAGTCATGCTGTCACCGTGGCAACAGTAGCCATCACTATGCAGAGAAGATTCCTCCAGATCTGTACAGTGTTACAAGCTATGCAGAATGACCACAGTGACACACACACACAAAGGTGCTCGAAGAGTTCCCCTCTCTCAAGCCGAATGTGGCATAGCATGAATCTCAATAGTCTAGCATGGCTTCCTGTCCTTTACGCTGATGTGAAAGAACAGGACAGGTAAAATCAGATCGCTACGCAGTGAGCATCCACCATATTACTTTCACCAATCCTATGTTTTCTGGTCAGTGCAGTTGAAGGAGAGGACGTCAAATGTTTTTGACACCCTACGTTGTGACTCCTCATGCTCAGCATCTTTCGGTTTCTCCAATCGTAATATTTTGAAATTACGTTTTTATGTATATATAAAAATTCTTATTTACAATGACGGCCTACACCGGTAAAACTCGGACGACACTGGGCCAATTGTGTCCCGCCCTATGGGACTCCCAATCACGGCTGGTTGTGATACAGCCTGGAATCAAACCAGGGTGTCTGTAGTCAAGCCTCTAGCACTGAGATGCAGTGCCTTAAACCGCTGTGCCACTTGGGAGCCCAGGTTAAGGGTAAAGGTTTTGGATAGAGTTAGAACATTAAGTTTAGGCATTAATTCCAAATAGTTAAGGGTTTGGGATAAGGTTATAACAAAAAAATATATAATTAGTGTCTACCACTGGGATTGAATATGTGACCTTCGGATCGAGTCATGGGATTACGCCTATCCACCACACCCTAGCAAAGCCCAAGCCTACTTGATTTTAATAGCGCTCACTGTTGCCCCTAGTGGCCGGTTTTGAAGGCATTTCCTGATGTTCTCAGGACATGGACAGACGTCCAATTTCAAAGTCAATCTTGAGCAATCTGCCTGGTGGACGATGGTCAGGGTGTAGTTAAATGTTTTACCACCAGAGGTCGTCTCCAGTCTCTCTGCTGTGTGGACGGACCACAGAGCACAGAACAGGAATGCCAGAGTCAAAAAATATGCATTCCAAAAAGACTGTATCCCAAACTGCACCCTATTCCCTACACAGGAAGCTCGGCTCATAGTAATGTCTAGAACGGAGCAAATCGAATTGCATCAAACACATGTAATTGACGTATTGGATACCGTTCCACTGATTCCGCTCCAGTCATTGCCACGAGCTTGTTCTCCCCAATTATGGTGCCACCAACCTCCTGTGATTCTCTATATAGTGCACTACTTTTGACCAGGTCCCATAGGTTACTACTAGTTACTACAGATCCTTTCGCAGCCGGCCGAGACCGGGAGACCCATGAGGCAGCACACAATTGGCCCAGCATGCACGCTGACACAGTCGCCAGGTGTACAGGGTATTGACCATACTTCAACAGTCTGTGGTGATGAAGCATATTATTATGGTGTTTTGACTTTTACTTTCCAGTTCTAAAAGAGACGCAAATGTTTAGTACATCTGTCCTTTCACCCTGTAACCTTTCATAAAGGCAGATCAGATCTGTGGAAGTCAATAGATGGCAATGCTAGAAATCCCTTACTCTGCTATGAAAAATGTATAATTGTTGAGTTAGTTTGTGAGCTATATGTGTTCTTTATCTGGGGTTAGATTTTATGTTTAAAATGTGTTAGGTGCCTGACCTCTAGGGTAAAGAGGAGTGCAATGACCAGTGCCAGCATGGTGGTCAGTCAAACATAGGCTCCTGAGGGGACACCACTACATCCCAGAGTTCCATCAAATAGGAATGATTTAAGCACAATAACACTGGTGCCAACATTTCCATCAGCACTACACCAAAACCACAGACACACATTTGGGCAGTTCACACTGCAACCATGGCAACAGTAGAATTTTACAAGGTGGCAGCAGCCAATGGTAAGGCACTTTCCTCTTAGCCTACACCAATCACAGAGTGGCCTGCAGCCCAGCCCACCCGGCACAGCTCTTGATGAGCTAACAGAGGGTGAGAGTAGAGGGTATCTACTCTGTAGGTTACGCTAAAAGCAAGGACATACGAGTGTGAGAGAATGTGTGTGTGTGTGATCCACTGCAAGCTAGTAGAGTGTGAGAATAACGTGACAATGTGTGAGCAAATGTGTGTGTGTGTGTGTAAGTGTGAGAGTTAAGCGTAGGATGTGGGTCTCTGCAGCATTTCACATCTTACTGCAGCCATCTAACTCACTTGGACGCAGAGAACTGATCAAAAGTACTGGACTATAGGGAATAGGGTGCCATTTGGGACGCAGCCCGATGTCCCCCTGTGGAAGGTTACCTCAAGGAGAGGTCGTAGAACAAAAACACATCAATGACATCATCAGCTTTCAATAAACTCATTTATTATTTCACACAATGAATAACATGAACAAGTTCAACTGTATTTCATCTTAATAAGTGCCCAATGCTGCCAGCCAGGAAAACGGTAGCAAAAGAACAAGCTTTTCCTCAGAGAAAACAAATAAAAAAAATAGACTACAAGATCATGATAGGTAAACATGACCAGAAGCATGCCAGCAGACATGCATATACATATATATTGAATGTACATGTGCATATGACATATATCTGTATATGAGCGAAGGCAAATACAAAATATATGTGTACATTTACACATACATACTAAGAAGGATATATGCATATGCATGCCCATCTAAGTATTTACTTTCTATATGTCAAATATTTGCAATTTTTAATATTCATACAATGTACAAAAATGCTTTATGAATTAAAAATCCATTACAAAAAGAAACATATCAAACAATGTACAAGTCTTGCTCCAAATTCAACTGAAAGTCAACTTCTCTGCTTGTCTAAAATATTGATGCATACAATCAAGTCAAGCATGCAAATAAAAGAAAACCCACTCTATTAAAAAGGTTCAAATACACTATGTATACAAACTCAAATATGCCAACACAGTTAAGAGCTCACTTTGTGCTCTTGCAAAGTACATTTATTGGTTTCCTCATCGATGCTTCATCTGCACGTTCAGCTTTGAACAACATTATAGCTTAGAAACATAACATATATGTTAATGACTACACATATTAGTAGAGACTGTGGCTGCTTCTCACATAACTCCATGTTCTCCATATAGTCTTCTGTAGTAGTACACTACTTAGGGTGTAGGGAGTGATTTGAGACGCATGCAGTATGATTCAGCTCCAGCGGCTGTATTGGACCAGTCAGACTGATCTCAGTGTGGAGGGGTAGAACTCTTCACTAACCATTGATCCAGGACCAGCTGTTCTTTCATCCCCATGATAACGAAGGTTATGATTTAGGGTTGGGTAATCTGATCCTAGATCTGTGGTTAAGTGCAACTTCTACCTGTAGTCATACCAGCCATAAAGTTGGACCAGAGCCAATACAGCATCCAGTACACAACAGGGACCGTAAAACCCAACTTGACCGTAACTGGACCATGCAGTCGGTCTCTGTGTGTAGTTAAAGCAGAGGATCAGGACAATACTAGTCAGCTGTAGAAGGCACCGGAAAAATCGGCTGGTAGAGAAACAGACAGATCCTAGTGGCTTAACTCCAACATCAAAGACCAACCATGGAATATTGAGCTGCCAAGACTGAAGTCTATAGACCCCTTAGACCGCAACTATACCACACCCCTTAGACAAAACCTAGACTACCACTAGACCACACTCACCCAGACCCTAGACCCGGTTGGAGAGATCCAGGCCTCCTGTGAAAGGTGTAGTTTGGTTATGAGATACAGTTCAGGCTCAGTCTCTGCTCTCTCTAAGTGGCCTAGAACTGACACACACACACTGACAAGGACAGGTGTATATTTGGTAATGCCCTCTGAGCACGTGGTCTGAGTATGTGGTTGGGTAATGTCCTCTTGAGCACACGCGCACACACACACACACACACACACACACACTTCTGCACTAGGCACACATTGGCTGAGGGGAGTATAGCTGCTAGCCAATGGGGGTTCTTGGTCTTGGCTGAAGTGCAACAAGAGTCATTATCATAGGCTGGCACAGGCCCTGGGATCTTAACCTTGCTATGATTGTTTGATGAAAATTCTAATTGATGGATAGAGACTGACTAAAGGGGTATTGCTGGTTTTATTGTCTAATGTGTCTAAGATAGGTCTGTGTTCTAGGATGGGCTTAGGCTGGTCTGATGGGATATGCCAGCATATGTAGCTGAGCACAGTTTGTATCCATGCAGGCAGAACACAACAGAACAGACTATTTACAACAGATAAACACTTCACTACTGGAGCTTGACTTCTGATTAAGGCAGCACTGCAGGGAGCTGCAGTCACTAAAGTTGACATGAAACGAGTCACTTCCTGCACAACGCTTTACAAATTATTACTGATATTATTCACACTTCTGGATACATGACTGCATGTTTTATTGGGTAAATAAGACACTTATTTGTCTATGTGGAAGGGTGGACTCCTCAGACAGCCCAGGCCAGACCTGATGCATAGCAAACAACTACGTAAGACCGCATGATTCTCACCACAACTACCCTGGCACAGCCTGCACGCCCACAGCCCGGGGCCTGGTTCCATTTAGACTCAAGTCCCCTTTCCCTGGCTCCTACCACATCTGCTGCTTACAGCTCACAGCTATGAAAGGACTGGATGGTGATGGGTCCACCTTTCTCTCTAATAGAGTGCTTAACAAAGCCCTTTATCTGTTCAACCCAAAGAGCCAGGGGTGAGCACAGGGGCGTGGAACCTGAACTGGAATCAGGCCTGTTGTGTGTATGGCTGCAAAGGGACATAGGTAGTGCCCGTGTTGTGGTGGCTAAGACACACGTGCCGAAAAATTCACAATCATTAGTACGTGGTTTCAATCTCAGTGACTTCTCTGCCATTTTTAATTCCCACAGAATGAGATGTGATGGTTTAAGAAACAAACATAAGGCACGTGCAGAACTGACAATACCCTCACAGAGAGAGGAGAGGCTTCCCAAGTTTAGATTAGACATATGTCCCAATGAAATACGTACCTACTGCTATTTTATGAAATACTGAAAACATGATAGCTACAGTTCAAGTCGGACATTTACGTACACTTAGGTTGAAGTCATTAAAACTCCTTTTTCAACCACTCCACAGATTTCATGTTAACAAACTATAGTTTTGGCAAGTCGGTTAGGACATCTACTTTGTGCATGACAAGTAATTCTTCCAACAATAGTTTAGACAGATTATTTCACTTATAATTAACTATATATCACAATTCCAGTGGGTCAGAAGTTTACATACACTAAGTTGACTGTGCCTTTAAACAGCTTGGAAAATTCCATAAAATGATGTCATGGCTTTAGAAGTTTCTGATTTACTAATTTACATCATTTGAGTCAATTGGAGGTGTACCTGTGGATGTATTTCAGTGCCTTTTTGCTCGACATCATGGGAAAATCAAAAGAAATCAGCCAAGACCTCAGAAAAAAATGTGTATACCTCCACTAGTCTGGTTTATCCTTGGGAGCAATTTCCAAACGCCTGAAGGTACCATGTTAATCTGTACAAACAATAGTATGCAAGTATAAACACCATGGGACCACATAGCCGTTATATCGCTCAGGAAGGAGATGCATTCTGTCTCCTAGAGATGAACGTACCTTGGTGTGAAAAGTGCAAATCAATACCAGAACAACAGCAAAGAACCTTGTGAAGACGCTGGAGGAAACAAGTACAAAAGTGTTTATATCCACAGTAAAATGAGTCCTATATCGACATAACCTGAAAGGCAGCTCAGCAAGGAAGAAGCCACTGCTCCAAAACCGCCATAAAATTCACATGCGGACAAAGATCGTACTTTTTGGAGAAATCTGGTCTGATGAAACTAAAACAGAACTGTTTGGCCATAATGACCATCGTTATGTTTGGAGTAAAAATGGGGAGGCTTGCCAGCCGAAGAACACCATCCCAACAGGGGTGGCAGCATCATGTTGGGGGGGTGCTTTGCTGCAGCAGGGACTGGTGCACTTCACAAAATAGATGGCATCATGAGGAAGGACAATTATGTGGATATATTGAAGCAACATCTCAAGACATCAGTCAGGAAGTTAAAGCTTGGTCGAAAATGGGTCTTCCAAATGGACAATGACCCCAAGCATACTTCCAAAGTTGTGGCAAAATGGCTTAAGGACAACAAAGTCAAGGTATTGGAGTGGCCATCACAAAGCCCTGACCTCAATTCTATAGAAAATCTGTAGGCAGAACTGAAAAAGCGTGTGCGAGCAAGGAGGCCTACAAACCTGACTCAGTTACACCAGTTCTGTCAGGAGGAATCGGCCAAAATTCCCTCAACTTATTGTGGGAAGTTTGTGGAAGGCTACCCAAAACGTTTTACCCAAGTTAAACAATTTAAAGGCAATGCTACCAAATACTAATTGAGTGTATGTAAACTTCTGACCCACTGGGAATGTGATGAAAGAAATAAAAGCTTAAATAAATAATTATCTTTACTATTATTCTGACATTTCACATTCTTAAAATAAAGTGGTGATCATAACTGACCTAAGACAGGGAATTTTTACTAGTAAACTTCCGACTTCAACTGTAGCTAGCGTCTGATGTCCTGTGTGTTTAGCTGCAGAATGAGAACACTGACAACCCCACACCTGTCTGACAAGTCTGTGAAACACATATAACTCTGAGACTTTGGTTTCCCTATTCCAATACTTAATTGTTGTTTTTCTACCACAAATCAGATAGAACCATCAGAGTACCACACACTCACTGATCATTAGTCCTCCTCCAGCTTCACTGTCCAATCAAATCACAGGCTTGGGCTTAGGTTGGACTCCATTGGCTGAGCGTCCTGCATATTCAAATTTATTAAATTAATGCACATGTTTCTGAATGGATATCCACCATTGAAGTCAAGGCCAAATCGTAAGGCTAGAACAAGCATGTAAGTGCTGACTTTGATTAAATGTAAGTGTATGTTTATATAGTGAATTAAAACCAACTTTAAACAGCCTCAAACAGAAATGGGGTGTGACTTTGGTGGTTCATCGGTGTCATTTTTTTCTTACGCTGCAACCAACCGTAGCTAGTTTGTTAAGTAGCTAAGCTAGCCACTGTAGCTAGCCATTAACTCCTCCATGTGTAGACGTCATTTCACAGGATTTGTTTTTGGACGGAAGCTGTACAGATCGGTAGGAAATGGCACTTCTTTAGACAAATATCTTTTTTGTTTTTAAATGACCTGGTATGATGGAGCATTAATACAGTTAAAATATATTATTTTGTGTTTTTGCCCAAAGTTTACCTTTAAAGTTTCACCAAACACCCCTGATATTCCCATGAATGTGATGACCTTCTCATATACACTGAATAAATTAATGAATAGATGTGGTTTCTTCAGTCTGAAAACAAACACGTCTTGAGTCACATCCAGGTCTATTTTTGGTTATAAAACAACAATCCCAACATTTATGGACTATGGTACAACATTTAAATTTGATATGAGCCATACATGTAAATGGTCTGTATTCCACGGGGTAAAAGGCGGGTGAAAGTGGAGTATTTTCCTATGTACAGTTAGATCATAGCTGTAAAGACCAGGGAGGCTCAGTCCAACATATTGCCTTTATAGTATCTCTACGGACGGGGGGGGGGGGTTTGGGGTCTGGCTAAGGGGGAGGATAAGTGTGAGGGTTTGAGGGGTGAGGGATAATAGGTGAGAGGGGGTAAGGTGGGTGATCTTTGACTAGTTTCCTTAAAAACTAAGCAGAGCCCCCCGCCCGTCTGCTGGTAAAGGTGTGACTAGTGCCACATTCAGATAAAGACTATCATAAAAGTACAATAGTATTTCATACCGTATAGTACCATAGATTCATACAGTACCTTATCAAAGAGTGCCATATAGTATCAGATATCAGATCATATTATAGTACTGTATGCATCATTGTATAACATACATGTATGGTAAGAGTCATTGTCAGTCCTCAGAGGCACACTCATTCAGAGTGCAACACTGCTCCCCTTCTAATGTTACTCCATAGAGACCTACGGCAGTTACACTCCTTACATCCAACCATAGAAGAGAAACAGACAGGCCAATGGGTCAAAGTGCACAGAGGTCCCAGCATTGACGTCTGTTTTGGTTGCTAAGGCCAGTGTTAGCTCCTCTCACCAGCTCTCTGATAGGCCAGAGCTCATCTGTATCTGCAACTGTCCTGCTGTCTGATTAGCTAGTGGAAGGCCATATCCCCTCCCTCCTCCTTCCTGGGTCTACCCCTGCGTTTCCCTCCTTTGGTCGGTGGGGGCATCAGAGAGCGTGCTCGGTGCACTACTGTCTCAATAGCCACCGAGATCGAGTCGTGATTGGAAAACTCC
>JAKYLM010000562.1:0-10000 GCA_023634145.1 Thymallus thymallus
TGTTCTACTGCATGATACCTGGTTGTGTTAGCCCTCTGAGCTAAAGCCTAGACACTTAAGGAGCTAACACAAGTCTCCGTGTCTCAGACAAAGTTACTTATCAAGCAAGTATGGTTCACAACAGATCCCCGGCCCTCTCACCCCGACGAGGGGCCGGTGGCTCCTGCTCATCCCAGCTCTTCTCTGTCCTGGCACCCAAATTATGGAACAAGCTTCCACCTAACGTCAGGACAGTTGAGCCACTGCCCATTTTTCCAGAAAACCTACAGCACCCCTTGAAGCTCGGACTTTACCGATAGCTAATTTATCGAGGAAAAGTTGTAATTACTATGACAGTGACGAATGGTTGTCTCAACTAGCTTTCTTAAGATGATTGCACTAACTGTAACTCCCTCTGGATAAGAGCGTCTGCTACATGACTCCAATGTAAATATAAGATAGCAAAGGTATTGTCCTGAAATAGGATCATTATTTTCACTGAGCTCATTTACACTGAGTTGAAGCAAAGTAATGGTCCTGGTTGTATGATTCATTATATCTCACTCTAACTAACGAGCCAACATTACTGTTTCCCAAAAAAGCTCTCAATGAGGTTGGTGTTAAAGAGTGTGGCTGCCGGCTGCACACATCACACCCACACGCACACACACACACACCCACGCACGTACACACACACAGCGCTGCCCACGTCACATCTGCATTGGCCAATTACCTGGAGAAAGGTGGTTAGCCCTCCACTTTCCTCCACACACACACACACACACACATGTACACACACCCACTACACAGGTGCTTACCCCTCCACTCTCCATGGGTGTTAATTCAGAGTAGTTCCAATCAAGTGGCGGAACTCTCTCACCACTCAACACTCTCACCAGGTACTAATGGAGAACTCTGAGAGAGCTGCCATCACCGTCGCCATCGAATCAAGCGTAGGTTCATTTAAATATGTATGAAACGTTGCAGGCGAAGAGGAGGTGAGCTTAGCACTTCTTACTGATACCTCTGTGGTGCTAGGACACATCTTTGTGGCACCTCTATCCAGAGGTGACAGAGTGATGAGGCCCTAATCAGAAAGTATTTAATAACTCCACAATGCTGCGACCCTAATAAGAAAGTATTTAATAACTCCACAATGCTACGGCCCTAATCACAAAGTATTTAATAACTCCACAATGCTGCGACCCTAATCACAAAGTATTTAATAACTCCACAATGCTGCGACCCTAATCAGAAAGTATTTAATAACTCCACAATGCTGCGGCCCTAATCAGAAAGTATTTAATAACTCCACAATGCTGCGACCCTAATAAGAAAGTATTTAACTCCAAATAACAAAAAACGTAGCTAGGTTATTGTTGTGCATCAGGATGTAATTTCATAAAGTAGATGACTCAACTGTTGACTCATATATATTCTCATGTTTGACACATGTGCACTAAAGCCTATTCATCGTGTTCTGACTGACTTGTTCCTGTGTATCCCATCCTGCATCCTGCATACTAAAACTATCCGTAAATCCAAAATCCACACTACAGGTGCTAAGATCCTCTAACAAAGACCGGAGTGGGACAAAGTTTTGAGAATGACACAAGTATTGGTCTCCACAACGTTTGCTGCTTCAGTGTTCTTAGATCTTTATGTCAGTAGTTACCATGGTACACTGAAGTATAATTACAAGTATTACATACAGCGGGTGAAATAAGTATTGAACACGTCACCATTTTTCTCAGTAAATATATTTCCAAAGGTGCTATTGACATGAAATTTGCAGGTAACCATGGTTGACAGAGGAAGAACAATGATTTCAAGCACCACCCTCCTTTTCAAGCTTCCAGTCTGTTATTCTGACTCAATCAGCATGACAGAGTGATCTCCAGCCTTGTCCTCGTCAACACTCTCACCTGTGTTAACGAGACAATCACTGACATGATGGCAGCTGGTCCTTTTGTGGCAGGGCTGAAATGCAGTGGAAATGTTTTTGGGGGATTAAGTTCATTTTCATGGCAAAGAGGGACTTTGCAATTAATTGCAATTAATCTGATCACTCTTCGTGACATTCTGGAGTTTATGCAAATTGCCATCATCAACACTGAGGCAGCAAACTTTGTGGAGACCAATACTTGTGTCATTCTCAAAAACTTTAACCACGACTGTACATGGTAGTACATGCTGGGGAGTCTCAGGCCTCCTCTCAGGCCTCCTCTCAGGCCTCCTCTCAGGCCTCCACTAAGGCCGCTCCTCCGGTGTCAATATTTAGACAGAAGGAGTGTGAAGAGGACAAAGACCTGGGGGACGTCATTCTAAATTATTTTTT
This sequence comes from Thymallus thymallus, assembly GCA_023634145.1. Taxonomy (NCBI): domain Eukaryota; kingdom Metazoa; phylum Chordata; class Actinopteri; order Salmoniformes; family Salmonidae; genus Thymallus; species Thymallus thymallus. The sequence continues at coordinate 2,318 of JAKYLM010000562.1, forward strand.
CATGTTTCAGCTTTAAGTGAGTGCTCTCCATCTTGTTGTTTCTCTCTCTCTCTCTCTCTCTCTCTCTCTCTCTCGCTCTCTCTCTCTCTCTCGCTCTCTTTCTCTTTGTCTATCCTCCCATCTCCTTTGCTGTCTCTCAGTCTTGCTCTCTCTCTTTCCATCCCTATATCTCTCTTTCCATCCTTCTATCTCTCTTTCCATCTCTCTCTTTCAATCTCTCTCTTTCCATTTATCTCTCTCTCTTTCCATCTCTCTCTCTTTCCATATCTTACTCTCTCTTTCTTTCTCTCTCTCTCTCTCTCTCTCTCTCTCTCCGTCTCTCACTCACTCTCTCTCTCTCTCTCCTATTTCCCTGCAGCAACATGTACTGTTGGCAACAGTAGGGTCACAGGTGGATAAGTGATTGGGTGGTTGGCTTTGTCACTCTCCTAACCCCCCACCTCTTTCTCCATCTCTCCCTTTCCAATCCCATCATCCTCTCTGCTATGCTAACAGCAATTCTCTTTCAACCCCCCCCCATCCCTTTCTCTCTTTCTAACTACCCCCCACTCCATTCCTTTCTCTCTTCCTATCTAACCCCCCCTCCATCCCTTTCTCTCTCGGTGATGCTTCTCGGGTAAATAAGCTGATCAGGAAGGCTAGCTCTGTTCTGGGGATTAGCCTTGACACTCTAGAGGAGCTGGCGGAGAGACGGATCTTGGCCATCATGGACAACGTCACACACCCTCTGCATGCCATGGTTATGACACAGAGGAGCACAGACTGATTCCACCACGGTGTGCCAGAGAGCGCTACAGGAGGTCCTTCCTGCCGGCGGCTATTAGACTATTTAATACCTCACCGGGGTGCCATGCCGTTGGCAACATAGACCTGGAATTGTTGGGGTGTTAGGACCTATTTTAACAATTATGCATCCATCTGTGAGTAACTCTGGTCTGTAATCACTCATTCACTCAGGACGTATTTATTCATTCAGGTCTGTATATACATATTCATATACAGTTGTTATATCATATCACGTGTTTATCAGAGGATCAAAAAGATCTATCATATCACATGCAACGATCAAAAAGATCTTATTCAGAATATATCCTAACTATCTTATTCAGAATATGTCCTAACTATCTTATTCAGAATATGTCCTACCTGTCTTATTCAGAATATGTCCTAGCTATCTTATTCAGAATATGTCTTACCTATCTTATTCAGAATATATCCTACCTATCTTATTCAGAATATGTCCTACCTATCTTATTCAGAATATATCCTAACTATCTTATTCAGAATATGTCCTACTTTTCTTATTCAGAATATGTCCTACCTATCTTATTCAGAATATGTCCTACCTATCTTATTCAGAATATGTATTAGGCACCGTTACACTTCAAGATAAACAGTTATTTACGGGAAGAAACACATGATCAAAAATCTAAATTGTTGTTCCCATTAGACCCCTTAACTTCCTCCTGCTCATATCTCAGCCTTTAGACAGTACTGTTACAGTACACACACACAAACAGGGGCAAATCTAACACTGGCTGCTTCCCAAATTACACCATAACCACTAGATAGAGGTAAACTTTACTGTAATTAAGACAGTTTATGCGTCCCAAATGGTACCCTATTCCCTATTCAGTGCACTACTTTTGATCAGGGCCCTATGGTAAAGTACTGCACTAAATAAGGAATATGGTACCATTTGAGACGCATACAACTGTCTTAATTACAGTAAAGTTTATCTCAGAGATGTTGCCCTAGTTATTGTGACTTTTCCGGCTGAGGAAGAGGGAGCGTTCCGGAGTCTACGGAAAAGTGGGAGCGTGAGGACAGAGCCGGTCCCTGGCGGCGTCATGGAGACCAAGTTGTCGTTGCTGTGGAGACCACATTACCGTCCTCTAGGGGGTTACCTTAAAACAACGACGGCCTTGTTTTTTTTTCTCTGGAAAATAACACCTCCATATATCAAAGCTTCTGTTTTTCGGGAGAACAAAAAACAATAAATAAATAGATAGATAAGGTGGTAAATGAAGCCATTAGTTTACCTCTGTCTTGTTGTTGCTATTAATCCCCAGGTCGTTAATTATTTGGTATTTAAATAAATTAAATGAATGGATGGAAAGACATCTACGTTTAGTATCTGGCTAATGACATGACAGGCATTCTCTTTACTGGTACCCTAGCTAATTATGAGGAAGACTCCCCCCATCTGCCCCTGGTGTGTGTGTGTGTGTGTGTGTGTGTGTGTGTGTGTGTGTGTGTGTGTGTGTGTGTGTGTGTGTGTGTGTGTGTGTGTGTGTGTGTGTGTGTGTGTGTGTGTGTGTGTGTGTGTGTGTGTGTGTGTGTGTGTGTGTGTGTGTGTGTGTGTGTGTGTGTGGTGTGTGTGTGTAATGACGGACAATGTTGACAACAGTCTTATGGAGCCCATCTTAATGTTTTGTTCTCTCCTCTGTTGTTCTGTTCCCAGCAGTGGACTGACAGATGCAGAACAATGGACCGAGGGAGAAGAGAAGAGTGGAGAGAGGGAGATGGGAAGATTGGAATGTGGGAGAGGAGAGGTTAGAAGGGAGGAGGAGAGCCGGCTGATTGAGAAGACATCAACAACATCTATTTCAATTTTTTTAATTTAACCTTTATTTAACTAGGCAAGTCAGTTAAGAACAAATTCTTATTAGCAATGACAGCCTACACCGGCCAAACCCTCCCCTAACCCATACAACGCTGGGCCAATTGTGCGCTGCCCTATGGGACTCCTGATCACGGCCGGTTGTGATACAGCCCGGGATCGAACCAGGGTGTGTAGTGATGCCTTTAGCACTGAGATGCAGTGCCTTAGACCATGGGTTCCCAGAGTGGGGGTCGCGTTGAGGGGTCGCGAGATGATTTCCAGAATGTGTGAAATACTATTTGAATACTATAAAAATAATTTTAACCATAATTGTTAGAAAAGGAAAAAATAGTATTTACAATTTTAAATAATACAATTCAGATTTTTTTTTAAAACATCATCAGCCTACCGATCACCCGAGGTGATTACGACAGATTAGCGACAGCATCAGTTAAGGTCATTTTCGGCGAAAAAGGAAACATTGCGAACACTTATTTAACTAGCTCAAATCAAAATCCTTAAGCCTCGAATATTTTCGTCAACATGAAACGTTGGTTAATACCGACCAAAGACAAAGCAGAGAGGCCAGCAGAGAAGAGCAGAGAAGCAGTCCCACCGTCAGAAAGGCCATTGACCTCTGGTACGGGAGGAGGCCGCCCTGTGGGTAAGAACATCCATCAGCAGTCTGACCAGCAGTCGGACCAGCCTTCCTGCTCCAAGTGTCGAAAGTATCGAGAGGAATATACATATTCAGTATGGATTCACATGCGTCGTTGTCAACGAAGTACAACATCCCCAATGTGTCGTGTGCACTGAGGTTCTTACACATGAAAGCACTCCTCTCCGCCGAAAGGAACCAAACAAACAACAACCCCTGCCAAAGCTCAAAAGGCATCATATGAGGTGGCATACATAATTGCAAAGGCAAAAAAGCCACACACGACCGCGGAAACCCTAATCACACCCGCTGCAAAAAGCTATGCATGGAGAAAAACTGTCCCGTTAGCTAGAATCAATTGCCCGGCGCATCACCGATTTAGCCCAGGATATAAATTGTCAGCTGATTGACAGAGTGAAGAAAGGGAAATATGCTTTGCAGTTAGATGAATCCACAGATATATCAAACTATGCCCAGCTGCTTGTATTCGTCAGATACAGTTTCGACGGGAGACTTGAGGAGGACATGCTTATTTGCACTGCGCTGGATGGAACGTGAACAGGCGAGGACATTTCCACAAAACTTGACAACAAACTATAAGAAGAGGAACTGTCTTGGGATGAGTGCATTGGTGTTTGTACAGATGGTGCTGGGCGATGCTGGGGAAAATAAAGGACTGAAAGCAAGTCTTGCAAGTGGCACATCACGGACATTTCACGCACTGTATTATACATAGAGAAGCTCTTGCAAGCAAAACACTCGACCCAGAGCTTAAAAGTGTTCTTGACACTGCGATAAAAACGGTCAACTAAATAAAATCGCGCCCACTCAACGCCAGGCTGTTTGCCACTCTCTGCAACAACTAGGCTCGGAGCATAAGGGCCTGCTGTTCCATACTGAGGTTTGGTGGCTTTCGGAAGGAAATGTTCTCACCCACCTGTATGAGCTGCGGGATGAGATGCGCATATTTCTGATGGAGAACTGGTCACAGCTCGCTGACCACCTGACTGACCCTGACTGGTTAACAAAGCTAGCATATGTGTCTTGCATATTTGAATGGACTTAATATGTCATTACAAGGTGAAAACACAAGCATCCTGTCGCTGAATGATAAAATCCACGCATTCAAGAGGAAAGTTGAATGTTGGACTGTGCGATTTGAAATGGGTAGGATAGATATGTTTCCTGAGCTGGACGAATTCATGGAGGAAAATGAACTGAGTGTTAACACTGTGAAGAAGTCTATCACTACCCACCTCCAAGCCCTCCTGTAACGCTCGAATAAGTATTTCCCAGAGGATACAACTCCGGAACAATACGACTGGATAAGATCACCATTCAATGTAACGACCGTACAACACCTGTCATCTGACCTGGAGAAAACACTGGTTGAACTGTCAAGCGATCGAACCTTAAAGACAGCATTTCATTCCAAGACGCTGACTGAGTTCTGGATTTCATTTGAGAGGAAATACCCACAGATATCCAAGGCCGTAATGGATGTACTGATGCCGTTTGCATGTACATACTTATGTGAATAGACTTTCTCGGCACTAACATACATTTAAAATAATTACAGATAGCGATTGAAAGTGGAGGATGATATCCGAGTGGCAGTCTCCAAAATTAAACCCAGACTGTCCTTGTTGTGCTCCAAACATAGTGCCCACCCATCTCATTAGGTAAGTTCAACGTTACAAAATTACTATATTAATTCATATTACGGTTGTTAGGCTATTGTGCTCTGTTGTCGTTATGCCCGTGTTTATATAGCCTAGGCCAATAAGTGCTTGTGCGCGCGAACGTTTGTATGCTTCAACCACCTCCGGGGATAGTGGGGGTTGCGAGTCTCTGGCACCATTATTTGGGGGTTCGGGTGCTGAAAAGTTTGGGAACCCACGACTTAGACCTCTGCCCCACCTGTCCTCTCTCTCTCCCTCCATCCGTCCTTATAATTCCTTAGACCTCTGCCCCACCTGTCCTCTCTCTCTTCCTCATCCCTCCTTATCATTCCTTTCTTCCACCTCTCTCTTCGTCTCACCGCTGTCTTGTCATTCAGCCGTCACCTTCGTATTTAACTTAACCCCTGACCCCTGACCCCTTTCTCTTCCTATCGTCAGGCACGTCTGACACCGTGTCATTTACAAAGCTGTGTGTGTGTGTCTGTGTGTGTGTCTGTGTGTGTCTGTGTGTGTGTGTGTGCATACCACTATGAATGTGTGTGTCCTTAACACCTCTGTTTTAACACCGAGGGGAATTATTCCGCCACGCCGCTATGAGTCCTATTAAAATCAATTAACAAGGTGACCCGTGTCCAACGGTCCAGGTCACTTCCTGTCTCCCTGCTCCCTGACCCAATCAGGTGTCCCACCCAAATGGCACCACATTCTCTGTATAGTACAAGTAGTGCACTATATAGGGGATAGGGTGCAATTTGGGACACGGACCAGGTCATAATAATTACGTTTAAATTTTAATTCAGAGCCTGGAGCCACGGAAGCAGCTGAGAGGTGTTTCTGATTTGATTGGCTGATGGTGTAATTCAGCTGTCGTCAAATAAATCCGTTTGGAGACGTTATGTTTTGAGGTGAGGGGGAAGATATTTATTTATATATATATGTCATCATCATGATAATAATCACCATATCTGAGAAGTGTCATCATGCATCATCAGAGAACATATAAACACCATGCTATGAGGATTAGAGATAAAACCCCACCACCAGAACCCCCACACCCCCATCTGATTAGTAGTCTAAACACCAACAGAACCCCCACACCCCCATCTGATTAGTAGTCTACCACCACCAGAACCCCGACACCCCCATCTGATTAGTAGTCTACCACCACCAGAACCCCCACACCCCCATCTGATTAGTAGTCTAACACCAGAACTCCACACCCCCATCTGATTAGTAGTCTAACACCAGAACCCCCACACCCCCATCTGATTAGTAGTCTAACACCAGAAACCCCACACCCCCATCTGATTAGTAGTCTAAACACCAGAACCCCCACACCTCCATCTGATTAGTAGTCTAACACCAGAACCCCCACACCCCCATCTGATTAGTAGTCTAACACCAGAACCCCCACACCCCCATCTGATTAGTAGTCTAACACCAGAACCCCCACACCCCCATCTGATTAGTAGTCTAAACACCAGAACTCCCACACCTCCATCTGATTAGTAGTCTAACACCAGAAACCCCACACCCCCATCTGATTAGTAGTCTAAACACCAGAACCCCCACACCTCCATCTGATTAGTAGTCTAACACCAGAACCCCCACACCCCCATCTGATTAGTAGTCTAACACCAGAACCCCCACACCTCCATCTGATTAGTAGTCTAAACACCAGAACCCCCACACCCCCATCTGATTAGTAGTCTAACACCAGAACCCCCACACCCCCATCTGATTAGTAGTCTAACACCAGAACCCCCATCTGATTAGTAGTCTAACACCAGAACCCCCACACCTCCATCTGATTAGTAGTCTAACACCAGAACCCCCACACCTCCATCTGATTAGTAGTCTAACACCAGAACCCCCACACCCCCATCTGATTAGTAGTCTAACACCAGAACCCCCACACCTCCATCTGATTAGTAGTCTAACACCAGAACCCCCACACCCCCATCTGATTAGTAGTCTAACACCAGAACCCCCACACCTCCATCTGATTAGTAGTCTAACACCAGAACCCCCACACCCCCATCTGATTAGTAGTCTAACACCAGAACCCCCACACCCCCAAATACATTTCCAAACACCCTTTAAGAAGCATTAATGGTGGCTTTAACCATAAACAAACACTACAATAACACAGAGCTGATGAAATCAGATTCATTAGTGTTCACTGAGATCTGGAAAGGAGTCTGTCTCTCTCTCTCTCTCTCTCTCTCTCTCTCTCTCTCTCTCTCTCCTCTCTCTCTCTCTCTCTCTCTCTCTCTCTCTCTCACGCACACACACACACACACCCTGTCCTCTGTGAAAACAACTTCAAACCCTACTAATGAGTATGGGGACGTCGCCTCCTGTTTCGGATACACAGAGTTCCTCCTCTGAAACGCAACGCCCCTGTCCCGTTTGAACTCACACACACAAATACACACTCTCTCTCCAGTCTGCGTTTGAACTGTTAATCCGTGTGATGCGTTCAGGGCCCGTCATGATTATAGCAGCGCCTTTCTTCTTCAATCATCACGGCAACACCGAGGCAACGCGTCACAGCAACGAGGCATCCCAGGTACAACATATACAAACATGAAAGGAGATGGAGTTCAATTAACCAATCAATCCACAGTCCAAACAAAATGACAAACACACACACACACACACACACACACACACACACACACACACACACACACACACACACACACACACACACACACCCAGACAGGGAGGAAGGT
>JAKYLM010000562.1:15000-17500 GCA_023634145.1 Thymallus thymallus
TCCTTTCCTATCTTTCTCACATGTTCTATTCTTCCTTTCCACCCTCTATTCTCTCCAGAGTCCTCTCCAGTCCTCTCCCCCTTCTCCTCTCCTCTCCTCCCTCTCCCCCTCTCCTCTCCTCTCCTCTCCTCTCCTCTCCTCTCCTCTCCTCTCCTCTCCTCTCCTCTCCTCTCCTCTCATCTCCTCTCCTCTCCTCTCCTCTCCTCTCCTCTCCTCTCCTCTCCTCTCCTCTCCTCTCCTCTCCTCTCCTCTCCTCTCCTCTCCTCCCTCTCTCCATTCCCCTCTCCAGTCCTCTCCCCTTCTGCTCTCCTCTCCAGTCCTCTCCCCCTTTTCCTCCCTCTCTGCCTCTCTTTCTCCAGGCATTACACCTCTCTCCTCCTCTGACAGACAGACAGACAGTGGGAGCTAGACTGCCTGTCTCCTGCCATGAGCTACGAGCTAAGACCTTTCCCTCCCCTCCCCAGAGAGAGAGAGATAGAGAGAGAGAGAGAGAGAGGAGGGGAGGAGATTGGTCTGTAGAGAGACTGGGAGAGAGACAGGGCTAAAAGGAGCTATGACAGCCTTCCATTCTGTCACTCAGTATTTAGCAGTGTGTGTATGTGTCTTCACTGTGTGTGTGTGTGTGTGTGTATGTGTGTGTGTGTGTGTCTATGTGTGTGTTTATATGTGTGTGTCTATGTGTGTGTGTGAATGTTTCTGGGGGACTTCTGATCTCAAAACTGCCAAGTCAACAACAAGCCTGTCTGTTTGTTTACCAGTGTAAACACACAAACACACAGGGTTTAGTTTAGCTGCTATGACTCGACTTGGCCTTGTGACAAGTGAGACAGATATGGAATAAAACTGTTTTCTCTTCTCTATAAGGTCAATCTGGTTTTACTCTGAGATAATATAACAGAGTAAATAGTGATTGATCCAATTTACTAAAATTAATAGTTTGTTTTAAAAACTTAACCAGAGTTACTGTCTATACACTTTGAACAAATAATCACTTTTTTTTAATGCCAACGTCTCAACCAATAGGTAGATTGATATGTACGATAGCAAACTGTGAAAGAGAGACGTAAAAGCCAAATCTAAAAATGAAGCTAAACACATATCTTAACACTGCATGTTTCACTCCTGTTTTGTTTTGTTTGACTGACTGCTTACAGTATGTTACAGTATTGTGTTATTTTTACCACTGAAGTCTGTAAATGAAGGTTAGGCTGTGGATAGATACTGAAATCATAATGTCTGTCTGTGAGGGTTAGGCTGTGGATAGATACTGAAATCATAATGTCTGTCTGTGAGGGTTAGGCTGTGGATAGATACTGAAATCATAATGTCTGTCTGTGAGGGTTAGGCTGTGGATAGATACTGAAATCATAATGTCTGTCTGTGAGGGTTAGGCTGTGGATAGATACTGAAATCATAATGTCTGTCTGTGAGGGTTAGGCTGTGGATAGACCCTGAAATCGTAATGTCTGTCTGTGAGGGTTAGGCTGTGGATAGATCCTGAAATCGTAATGTCTGTCTGTGATGGTTAGGCTGTGGATAGATACTGAAATCATAATGTCTGTCTGTGAGGGTTAGGCTGTGGATAGGTACTGAAATCATAATGTCTGTCTGTGATGGTTAGGCTGTGGATAGATACTGAAATCATAATGTCTGTCTGTGATGGTTAGGCTGTGGATAGGTACTGAAATCCTTCTGTCTGCCTGTGATGGTTAGGCTGTGGATAGATACTGAAATCCTTCTGTCTGCCTGTGATGGTTAGGCTGTGGATAGATACTGAAATCATAATGTCTGTCTGTGAGGGTTAGGCTGTGGATAGGTACTGAAATCATAATGTCTGTCTGTGAGGGTTAGGCTGTGGATAGATACTGAAATCATAATGTCTGTCTGTGAGGGTTAGGCTGTGGATAGATACTGAAATCGTAATGTCTGTCTGTGAGTGTTAGGCTGTGGATAGATACTGAAATCATAATGTATGTCTGTCTATGATGGTTAGGGTTGTGAATAGACACTACACCAGTGGGCCCATAGTGAGCACTAAGCATTTTGATGCTATTTGTACATTTTCTAAAACACACAAGTCACACACACACTGTTATGTATTGGTTTTCCAGTGTTTCTCCAACGGATCCCTTGCCTAAGGGGAATTCTACTTGACAAGAGTAATAGTACATACAGTATCTATGCCAGATAATTAAAAAAGGAACTGTGTTTCAACGTGATACAAAAGAAATGTTATCTATGGCTAGCTGACATGTTGCATGATCTATTAACCCGTTACAGTCCAAGACCTGTCTAAGCTGACCTCAGACGAGTCCCAAGATGCCTGTGGGTTGGAGAGCAAAACACCAATGGTGTTCCTGAGTCTCCCATTCCCATAGAGTGGTCATAATAGTCTGTAGGCCAAACCGTTTGGACGCTACACACGATTTTTGTCTCATGGTCTGACAAACATCGCTCCAGCTCAGTCACCTTTCACCGCAGATGCGCAAGTGTGACATTA
>JAKYLM010000563.1:0-19700 GCA_023634145.1 Thymallus thymallus
ATAAATAACTCCCTTAAAGAAATTCAAAAGAACACAGGTAAACAGGTAGAAGACCTTAAAGAGGAAACACAAAAATCCTTTAAAGAATTACAGGAAAATAACAGGGAGCAAAAAAAAAAAAAAAAAAAATAGAGCAAGTTAAAATGATCTCAAAAGGCCACCCATATAAAACCTACAGTAACAATTCAAAAATTACACAAAATAAGAGAACTTTCATGGCTAGAGTTTGATGTTTGAGTGTATGCTTTTTATATTTTTTTTGCTGTTTTTATGAGATAGATTTTCATCTGAGGTCAGCTCTGATTTGAAACTCATGCCATGCTCCCACCTCAATATCCTAAGTGATGGGATTATAGGTCAGAGACATTAAGTCAGGTTTATTTCTAGTTTTAACATTATAGTTTTCAAAGAACAAAATTTATATGTAGAGGAATGTATATTAAATCTATTTTTCTATGAGTTCTGAAAGACTACAGATGTGTTATATAAAAAGTTTCTTCCAGGGAAGACACATTGTCTCAATCCAGGCAGGGAGCCAACAACAGACAAAAATATGGCTATAACAAAAGCCAAAGCAGGAGAATCAATAGTTTTACTGAAGTTACTTACAGGAATATGGGTGAGTTACATGAGCAGAAATGACTGGAGAACACTTGTGTCACCTAAGTGCACCACAGAACCAGTGGCTTTCCCCATAAGAGCTGGGAACCTGGAGTATACTACACAGACCTCAAGAGTTTAAAAGGTTTGAGTGCCCTTTCCAAGTGGCTTAGTTGGTCTAACTTCTACATAGCTTGGCTTAGTTCTGTACCTTTAGGGCTGCTGATCTGATTTCAGAGTCTTCTATGCAAGTTTGCTCATTTGAGAGTGACCCTCAGAGGTTGTTAACTCTTGTGAAAAAGGAGCCTAGTGAATCTAATCAGTTTCAGGGACTTCCTGAACCTATTTTCAGTTGTTTACCTTTTGTCTAAAGTAGTTTCTCTCTATGATGAAATGTTTCAAACTTGAAGGAAACACTATATGCCAGCCAGCACTACTATATCCAGCAAAACTCACCAAAAATGTAAAGATCTTGCTGAAGGGGCAGAAAGATTGTTAAGAGCCAGAAATTGTGGATAACTCCTGAGAAACAATGTTTTCCAGACACAAAAATGCCATGTGCACATGAGTTTACACTGGCTATGACTGCATGCAAAAGACCTATACAAGATCAAGCCAGCTAAAAATCCCAGTTATATTATGAATGAGTATAAGACCATGAAAGGCAACCAGGTTCCTGGTTGAGCTAAGGTTGGAAACCCCAATGACCCTGAGGAATGGCAGGCTTTTTGCCTTGTTCCCAGACACTAGGCTCCTGACATGAGACCATAGCCTTCATTGGATTTGTGGCCATCAGTCACGCCCCAAGCCCCTCCACAGGTAGAGGACATGACCCATGGTCATGTAGCATCAAGACAGATCTCCATTTTAACGAGGTACCTAAAGGCCTGGAGGCTTAGCCAATTAAGCTCCCCTTCCCTGACACTCCTCCCTGCAAAACGTATTGAACCTCAGGCCAACCCTGAGAACTGGAGTACAGTTTTTACTCATCCACTTTCCTCCAGGATTAAGGGGATCCATGTCTGCTCCTCCACAGGGCTTGGAAAGCTTGGGAAGGCAGAATGCAGCAAGTTCTTACTGCGCTTAACTCAGGCTGGCACCAGGCGGGTGTAGGGCTATGGGGAGCCACGAACACTGGTTTGGGCTTGGGGGAGCACAGTCAGAGGTCCCTGGGAACTGCTCAGGGCCCCCCAGGCCTGCAGGGAGACTGGAACCATCTAGTTCCCAGGCTGTTGGACACCCAGATGCCTCTGGGAGCCACAGAAGAGCTGAGAACAGAATGAGAGCCTGCGGGCTGGATCTATCCAGGGGTCGAAGAGAAAAGGGGAGTTCTGGCTGGATCCTGCTGGGGAGAAAGCACTTGGCTGGCTTGGCTTGGTGGTCTTTGTGGCTGGGGGCATGGAGAGGCCTTCTGAAGATTAGGTGGCCAGCTCTTTACGCGAAGGCCTGTTCCATTGTTCCCCATGGCGGATCCCGATGAAAAGAGACAGTCCATGGTTTTAAGACGTTTATTGTCGTGGTGGGTCACCGAGCTTTCCAACCTTAGCTCAACCAGGAACCAGGCTGCCTTTCAGGGTCCTACAAATGAGATACTCTAGTCTCTGACATACCTACGGGAGGCACTATTGGAAATTGGTGGCTGCTGGGAGAGGGATATACACCCTGTGAGGCTGCCCCAATAAATGGCTCTGTACCCAGGCACATACCAATAGGTGGGTTCAGTGAGCTTTTTTTCCATTTTTCTTTCCCTTCATTTATTTATTCACTTTACATCCTGATTGCAGCCCCCTCTCTCTTCTCCTCCCAGTTCCACCTTCATATCCTTCTCTCTACTTTCCCCTCCCCTTCTCCTCTGAGAAGCTAGGGAGAAGGGATCCAAAGAAAAGCAACAGAGTCAGCCCCTGTTCCAATTGTTACAGCACCCACATGGAGGCCATGCTTAAATCTGCTACTTATGTAGAGGTGAAGGTCCATTCCATGTATGATCTTTGGTTGGCGATTCAGTCTCTGTGAGCCCCCATGGGTGCAGGAGTTGAATCTGTGTGTTTTCTTGTGGTGTCCTTGAGTCCTCCCAAATCTCAATCATTCCTCTTACTCTTCCACAAGTTTTCCTAAGCTTCAGCTACTGTTTGGCTGTGGGTCTCTGCATTGTTTTTATCAGCTGCTGGATGAAGCTGCTCAGATGAAGACAGTTAGGCTAGGTTCCTGTTTGCAAGCATAGCAGAATATCATTAATAGAGTCATGGGTTGGGTATCTCCCATGGGATAGGTTCGAAGTTGAACCAGTCATTGTTTGGCCATTCCCTCAATCTCTGCTCCATCTTTATCCCTACAAATCTTGTAGTCAGGAAAAATTTTGGGTCAAAGGTTTTGAGTGAGTTGGTGTCCCCCTCCTAGACTGGAAGTCCTACTTGGCTACAGGAATTAGCCAGATCAGCCTCTATATTCTGTGTTGCTAGGAGTTTCAGCTAGGATCATCCCCATAGACTCCCTGGACCTCTACCCCCATACTAGGTCTCCAACTGATTCCAGAGATACCCCTCACACCCACTGATTTCCCTTTCATCTCCAAGACCTCTCATCCCCCTTCCCCACACCTGACCCCACCCCTTTCCTCCCCACCTTCTCTCCTATCCAGTTCCCTCCATCCATTCACCTCTGATGTACATTTTATCTCACCCCTTCTTAATGAGATTCAAGCATCCTCCCTTGGGCCTTCATGTTATTTAGCTTCTTTGGATCTGTGGATTGTAGCACAGTTATCCTGTACTTTATGCTTAATATTCACTTACAAGTAAATACATCCCATGTTTGTCTTTCAGAATCCATGTTACCTCACTCAGGATGATATTTTCTAGTTACATACATTTGCTGAAAAAATGCATGATGTCATTTTTTAATAGCTTGGTACTATTCTGTAGTGGAAATGTACCATGTTTTCTTTATTCATTCTTCAACTGAGGGATGTCTAGGTTATTTTCAATTTTTGGTTATTATGAATAAAGCTGCTATGAAGGTAGTTGACCAATGTCCTAGTGGTATGGTGGACTATCTTTTGCGTAAGCCCCATTCTCTTATTTCTTCCTGTTTTTACCTTCATTTGTCTGGGTCCCCTTCCTGCTTCTAATTGTCTTTTTTCTACTTTGAGGTCATATGTATTCCATTATATACTTTCCTCCACACTTCTCCCCTTGTAAGATCTATCCCATAACTCATGACACCCTTTATAATTTCAACATATGCATGCATGCACACACACATACATCTAGATTGTATGTATGAATAAAATCATGTAATAATTTCCTTTTTGAGTTTAGTTTAGCTTGCTTAACATGCTGATTTCCAGTTTGGATCATTTGCCTACAATTTTCATTTTTCTTTATGTCTGTACAAAATACTATTGTGCCTATGTACAACATTTTACTATTCATTTGTTGATGGTCACTGAGGCTAGTTTCATATCCTGACTATTGTTGTCAGTGGAACAAAAACCATTAATGAGCAAGTACCACCTAGAATCCTTCATAGAAGATTGGAATAGCTAGGGCATAATATAGCTCTAGCATTAGTTTCTTTATCTTTTAAGATACCTTCCCTTTGATATCCCCAGTGCCCATACCAATTCACATTCCTATCAGCAGTGTATAACAGTTTCTACTTCTCCATGTCTTCACTAGTGTCAGTCAGGGTTTCTATTCCTGCACAAACATCTTGACCAAGAAGCAAGTTGGGGAGGAAAGGGTTTATTCAGCATACACTTCCATACTGCTGTTCATCACCAAAGGAAGTCAGGACTGGAACTCAAGCAGGTCAGGAAGCAGGAGCTGATGCAGAGGCCATGGAGGGATGTTCTTTACTGGCTTGCTTCCCCTGGCTTGCTCAGCCTGCTCTCTTATAGAACCAAGACTACCAGCCCAGAGATGGCACCACCCACAAGGGGACCTCCTCCCTTGATCACTAATTGAGAAAATGCCTTACAGCTGGATCTCATGGAGGCATTTCCCCAACTGAAGCTCCTTTCTCTGTGATAACTCCAGCCTGTGTCAAGTTGACACAAAACTAGCCAGTACAATTGACCCCTTGTCAACTTGACACACAAACACATCACTAGTAAGCCTCAACCCTTAGTTTCTTATTCATCCCCAAGATCTAAACAACTTTAAAAGTCCCACAGTCTTTACATATTAAAAGTTCAATCTTTTAAAAATATCCAGTATCTTTTAAAATTCAAGGTACTTTAAAATTCAAAGTCTCTTAACTGTGGGCTTCACTAAAAACCTTCCTTCAAGAGGGAAAAATATCAGGGCACAGTCACAATCAAAAGCAAAAATTAAACTCCAACTGTCCAATGTCTGGGATCCAACTCACGATCTTCTGGGCTCCTCCAAGGGCTTGGGTCACTTCTCCAGCCCTGTCCTTTGTAGCACACAGCTTTTCTTCTAGGCTCCAGATGCCTGTACTCCACTGCTGCTGCTGTTCTTGGTGGTCATTCATGGTCCTGGCATCTCCAAAACACTGCATGACCCCTTCAGTCCTGGGCCATCAATTGCAACTGAGGCTGCACCTTCACCAATGGCCTTCCATGGCCTCTCACAGTGCCGAGCCTCAGCTGCTCTTCATGACCCCTTCATGCCTTCAAAACCAGTACCACCTGGGTAACTCTTACACATTACCAAGTCCAGCCACAGCACAAGGTACAACCTTGGCTATCTCTGGAACACAGCCTCTGTGCTCTCAGAAAACACTTCCCAGAAGATGTCACCTCAATGATGCTGGTCTCTTCTTAATCACCACTAATTTCTTAGCTCCAGCTAACCAGCATCAATAGTCCCAGTAATGCAAAGTTTTCACTTTAGTAGTTCTGGTATCTTGTTAATCACAGCTGATTCTTCAGCCCCAGCTAACCAGAACTACAGAATCTTCACAATCAAAATAGCAATGGCCCTGAAAAGAGTCTTTAATTTTCCCTCTGAAATTTCACAAGCCAGGCCTCCATCTTCTGCACTGTTCTCAACATTATCTTCCAAGCTCCTACACAACATCCCACAGAGCTCTTAACACTGAATGGATCTTCTAGCCCAAAGTTCCAAAGTCCTTCCACAGTCCTCCCCAAAACATGGTCAGGTTGTCACAGGAATACCCCACTATGCTGGTACCAATTTGTCTTAGGGTTTCTATTCCTGCACAAACATCATGACCAAGAAGCAGTTGGGGAGGAAAGGGTTTATTCAGCTTACATTTCCACATTGCTGTTCATCACCAAAGAAGTCAGGACTGGAACTCAAGCAGGGCAGGAAGCAGGAGCTGATGCAGAGGCCATGGAGGGATGTTCTTCACTGGCTTGCTTCCCCTGGCTTGCTCAGCCTGCTCTCTTATAGAACCAAGACTACCAGCCCAGAGATGGCACCACCCACAAGGGGCCTTTCCCCCTTGATCACTAATTGAGAAAATGCCTTACAGCTGGATCTGTGGAGGCATTTCCCCAACTGAAGCTCCTTTCTCTGTGATAACCCCAGCTGTGTCAAGTTGACACAAAACTAGCCAGTACAACTAGCATTACTTAATTTGTTTTCTTGATGATAATTGTTCTTAGAGGGATTTGGGGGATATCTGAAAGTAATTCTAAGTTGAATTCATCTGATAGCTAAGAATCTTGAGCATTTTTTCTGAACATGTATCACCCATTTTCATCTCTTCGTTTGATACCTGCCTATTCAGGAAATTAGCCAGTGTATTGATTAGTATATTTGAATTTTTGGTGCCTTTTTTTTTTGCTTTTTAATCAATTTTGGATATTAAACTCCTGTTAGACAAACAGTTAGCAAATCTTTTTGTATTTCATAGTCAGTGTTTTTACTTGATTAACTTTTCATTTGCTGTGCAAAAGCCGTTAAATCCCATGCAATGTCATTTATCATTTATAGGTTTGCTTCCTTACTCTTTGCAGCCTTTTCAAATAGTTCTTGATTATGCAGGCTTGTCCAAATGTTTTATTTTTTTCTATAGTTCTGTTATTTTTCGATGTGCTAAATCATGTCTTCATTCAACTTTGTAGTGATTTCTTTTTTGTCGGCTTCAGAGATATGCATCTCATTTCATTCTTCTATGAGTGGATATCCAGTTTCTTCAGCATAATCTGTAGAAGCTTTATTCCAGTGCATATTTTGACACCTTTGTCAAAAATCAGGTGGTTGTAACCTAGTAGGATTGTTTCTGGGTGGTTCATTCTTTTCTACTGACCTACGTGTATGGTTTTGTGTCAGCTCATGCTGTATTTGTTATTATGGCCATGTGGTATAATTTGAGATCAGATATTTGGCCTCCAGGAGTGGTTCTTTTTTTTTTTTTAACTTAAGGTAGGTTTGGCTATTTATATCGATTTCTCTTTCCATATGAATTTTAAGATTGCCGATTTCTGTGAAGAGTGACATTAGAACTTGGTGGACATTGTACTGAACCTGCAGACCATTTCTAGTAACATAATTGTTTTTCAAAATATGAATTCTGCCAATCTGGAATCATGAGTGACTTTTGTGTTTTCCACTGTCTCCTAACATTTCTTCCTTTGGTGTTTTAGAGTTCTCAATGTATTTCCTTCTATGGCTTGGCTTTCCTCTATTTTACTTTTACATGACCATGAATGAGATGCTGTTCCTCCAAATGTTTCTCAGCAAGTTCAATACTGTGATAGGCAAGCTATTGATTTTTGTTTGCTGCTTTTATGTTCTGCTACTTTGCTACAAGAGTTTATCAGATCAATAAGCTTTTGATGAAATTATTAGGCGTTTTCAAGTATAGGATCATGATGTGTGAAAATTATGAAAGTTTGACTCCCTCTCCCTATTTCTATCGCTTTGATTATTTACATTATCCTATAATTTTAGTAAACATACCAAGCACAATTTTGAATAAAAGTGGAAAGAATGAGCAATTTTGCTCTTTCTAAATTTTAGAGGAAATGCTATCACTATTTCCCCATTTAGTAAAATGTTGCCTAAATATAGCTTCAATGTACATAACCTTTATGTTGACATATTTAGTTCTGTGTTTTCAAGACTTGTACTTTGAGACTATGCTGAACTTTGTCTAATGAACTTTTGATCTATTGAGATTATCATCTAAGTTTCTTTGTATAAGTCTATTTATATGTTATATTATATTTCATCAATTTCTTCCCTGGCATGTATTATCCCATGCTGTTTACTGAATTTTGATTTCTTGGTCTAATTTTTCTAAGACCTTGAGGCAAGGATTAATTATTTATCTGATGCTATAATTTATTTCATATAAGCATGTGAATATATATATATATAAAAACATCCTTTTAAATTATTTTAGTTATAACCCAGATATTCTGATGATTTGATATAATTTTTACTTGATTTCAGGAACTTAAGCTTTTTCTTTCAGATCTTTGTGTTGTCCCTCTCTTCACTATTATTGTGTCTCCAAGCATGTGTGTATCTTCTGGGGTTTCAATTGCTGTTGGTTTGCAGTTTATTTCTACTATTACCTGATAAAATATAAGACATTTTTAAATTATTCTGTTTTTTATTAAGACTTCTTTATTGGCCTGTATGTAATCAATATTGGAAAACACTTTGTCTACTTCTGAGTTTAATGTGTATTTTATTGCTGTTGGATGGGTTATTCTGTAGGTAGTTGTTGAGTCCAAGTGATCTGTGGTACATTTTTAATCTGAAGTTTCCTTGTTGTGTTTTATTTGTAATATTTACCTAATGCTGAGATTAGGATTTTGAAGTCTCACACTATGATTACATCAGATCTCTCTGATATTTAATCATTTTACCTATTTTATAAAATTGAGAAGGTTTGCTGCATGTATTTTTACAATTGGATATATATTCTTGATGAATTTTGCCCTTTAGTAACATGTCATGGTTCTCCTCACCTCTTTTGAATCATTTGCTTTGAAGTCTGCTTTAGAATTGATGTTACATCTCTTTTCCATTTGCTAGGCAGTTTGATTTTTATCTGTTGACTCTCAGATTTTTATGCCTTTGTCAGAGACATGTGTTCTTTTAGAGACAAAGAATATATGGATATAGTTGTCTAATCTAGTCCAGCCTTTATCTTTTACCTGGTGACCTGAGGTCATCCCCCTTTCTCTTTTCTCTCTCATTTTTGCTCATTGTGTGTAGTTTTTATAATAGTTTTTGTAATTATAATATATAATTACGTTATTTCACCTTCCATTTTCCCTCTAACTCCTTCCTTTCTCTTTTATAATTTTATGGCATCCTTTTCTTTAACTATTATTATATATGAGTGTGTGCATGTGCATCCACCGACATGCACACACACACACACACTCCTAAATACAGCATATTTAACTTTTAGAATGTTACTTATGTGTATGTGTTTTAACAACTGACCATTTGTTATTGAATAACCAGGTGAAAGTACGCCTCCCTAGGAAGAATATTTCTCCTGTTTTCTACATTCCTTAATTATTTGTAGTTTGTTTAGTTTCGAAGCCTTGTGAGCTTTCTCCCATGTTAACATATCATGTCCTTTTTGTTCACATGTTAACATACCTGTTGCCTTTCTTGTTCAGATCATGTTTAAGCATATATAGCTTCTCTGACATTTCTAGGAGACCCAGTCTCTCAGCCCAACTACCTGTTTGCCTGGCTCTTACAATCTTTCTTCTTCATGCTGCAAAATGACTCCTGGGCCTTAGATATGGGAATTGTGTTGTAGATATTTCAGTAGGGATTAGATGCCACATGCTCTCTTGTTCTCTGCATTTTGACATGTTGTAGTCAGTAACTGAACTTTTCATTTTTAGAATTCTAGAATTATCTAGTATACAAGTCTGAGGGATTCTTGTGAGATTATATAGATTGGTCTCTAGACATGCTGATGGGAAATTATCTAGGTTATTTTAACTGAAATGGCCATATACAGTTTTACGGTGGGCAGCTTTTCCCATGAAATGAGGTCCTGGTCTGAAAAGAAAAGAGAAATCAAGCTGATCAAGAGTGTTCATCCATAGACTTCTGCTCCCTGACAGTGCATGAAGCAGCAACCAGCTGTATTCCCCCCACCCTCCCCGGCTGTCAGGACTGATCTACTGTGGAAAACTGTGCCTCATACTGTGAGCCAAAATAAACTAGTTCTACCATAAGTTGTTTACCTCGGGGTATTTTGCCACAGTAGTGACACAGTAAGTGCAGATATATATATTTCAGCAGCGATTCCTGCTATCTACCCCAAAGGTTTATGTTCACGAATGAAAGACACACAGGCAGCCGTTATATTTTGATATGCCTTCAATAGCACAACAGCTGGGCTACTTCCTAACCTCCACGTGGTTAATTCACCTCCCAATAATAATCCTGAGTTATTACTTACTAAATTCTATTTTCTACCTTCACTGCCTTGGACATAGAAAGGCTGCCCTGGACCCAGAGCTGCACTCTCCCTGTTCCTTCACATGCTGGCTATGTCTCCATGTCCTCCATTCTTCTCAAGCATGGTGCCTTTCCTCTCCTTCTCCTTTCTCCTTTCTCCTTCTTTCTCCTTTCTCTTTTTTCTCCTTTTCTCTTTTTTTCTCCTTTTCTCCTTTTCTCCTTTTCTTTTTTTCTCCTTTTCTCTCCTTTTCTCCTTTTCTCCTTTTTTCTCCTTTTCTCCTTTTCTCCTTTTCTCCTTTTCTCCTTTTCTCCTTTTCTCCTTTTCTCCTTTTCTCCTTTTCTCCTTTTCTCCTTTTCTCCTTCTCCTTCTCCTTCTCCATCATGGCGGATTGCCTTCTTCCTCCTTTCTCTCTGGCCCAAACCCAGGAACCCAAAAAGTCCCTCCTCTGTCTGCCTCACCCAGCCATTGGCTGCCGGAATCTTTATTTACCAATCAGAACCAACTGCGGGCAGGGTCACTCAGTGTCTTACTTGCAGAGACTCATGTAAGCAGTTTAGGGAACCAACATGAACATTATAATATAATGCAAGCAGCATTAGGCCAAACACATACAGGTCAGTGAGACACCGGCTTAGGCGATGGCAGCAGTGGTGGTGACACAGTGCGTATGCTGCCCAGGGTAATCACTTCAGGAAATCCTGGGGAATCCTAGCTTTAGGCTGCCAGGCAGTACAGACATAGTAGTGATTGCATACCTGGCTCCCTGCCTGCAGTGTACCAAGCTCTGCTTCGCATATCTGTAGCCCACTAATCTCTCTTTAGAGTATGGTAGCACTATAGTACCCTTGTCTCACCTGCCTGCCTGCTCTCTCTGACCCTAAGTCATGGTGGTGTGGCTGGGAATGAGGTGGCAGTCAAGCCTGATTGCTACTCTGTGGAGAATTTTACACTTTTCACACCGATTCAGTTGTTTTCCCAGCATCATGTGTTGAAGTGGCTTTTCCCAATCTATGTTTTCTACACCTTTGTCAAAAGTTATAGCTGTATGGGGGGGTTTTGTTTCTAAGTACTCTACTCCATTTCACTGATATACATATTTCATCATTTACTAGAATTGTGGTTTTGTAATACAATAGTAAAACTGATAAAAATTATATTATCTTAAAAAATATATACATATATGTAATATATTATATAATATATATTGTACTTTATGTGTAAATTATGTTTATATTTATAAATATAAACATATAAATATACATATATGATTTTATACAACACATATGTGTAAATATATATTTAGTGTGTATCATATACATGCACACATATGTGTGTAAAGTCATGCATATGGAGGTCAGGAGGCAACATACTATAGTCAACTCTCTTTCCAAGGTTGCTATGCTTAGCAGTGAGAGTTTTTATATACTGAACCATTTTCTGGCCCCCAATTTTACAATGTATGCTTCAACTTGTATTTTTTAAATTCATTTACAAGTTTGAAATGTTTCAACTTTCTTACTTATACTTCTTTTTCTATTATTTGTCTTCTAACAGTAATGGTTTGGGTAGTAATTCCTGTTCCCAACATTTTGTTATATATATATATATATATATATATATATATACAGACAGGAAAGCTGAAAGAAAATGAATGATCCAGCACACAACTCTTACCTGGATTCAGCAATCCCCACCGCCTTATCTTCCTTGTGTGTTCTTGTGAGCTTGCCACCTTCATTAGAGCTGAGTTAAGAGCTTCCCCTTGTCACAGTTGTTTGTGCTGTTATTACCTGGTCCCCCTGGAGAAGTTGGCCTTCTCTGTGGGCAGTGGCTGCCTAGTGTACACCTGTTGGGCTTAGGAGCACCTGAGTTCCCTTCACTGCATATTTTTCAATCCCATGTCAACTGAAATGTGTGGATGGCTCATCTGCACAGCTTTATTTGCTCTCAGTGTTGACATCTTTTGACAGCATGAGGAAACTTTAACATTTAAGCAGCAGGCATCCTCTGGGTAACTGGAATTTCCATCTTGTTACTGATTCATGAGGTTCTCTTCTACCCTAAAAAGAGGCTCAGAATTTGCATCAATTACTCCACTATGCCTTCCCTTCAAAATGTTACTAAGTTTAAGATGGCATTTTCAAACTTAATTTTTATGTTACATTCATGAATATTTTTGGTGATCATTTTCATTTTTATACATATAAAAAACATTTCAAACCTAGATATTATAAAAATAATTGACCAGTGTCAGTTGATTTTATCTATGCTTTCTATGTCTCATTAATAATCCTTTAAACTGTCAACATATGTTTAGTATATAGATTATAATGTGAAGTTTTATGGTTTTATTCCCCAAGTTGCTGTTTCCCACAGATTTATGCAAAAACAATTATCTCAACAGTGATACATGACCATTTTAACGTGCATTAAATACTTATCAATATACACTTGAGTCTCTTTTAAGGATACACACAGGATTGCAAGGGATTTATTAAAGTTTTATGTTTAATACAGTAAATTGAGGACCACTTTCAACTTAAGGAAGTAATTATGTTACATCTGCATGTTATACCTATATTTGAGTGTACAAACACTGTTATAGAAGTATTTGTATGGTGTGTCTATATTATATTGTAAGTGGGGACAAATGTAAATTTGTATATAAATGTGTCATATAATATAGGTTTGCCTATGTGGGTGATACTATATTTTATATAAACATGTTTCTGAATATTCATACACTGCTATATTTAGATATAGACTATTTGCCAGGGACTACTTATTGAAGGCTTGATTTCCAGCCTGTGGAACTATTGGAAGATGTTAAAATATTCAGGAGATAGGGCCTAATTTAAAAACAGTTGTCAATGACATGACTTTAAAAATTATATTGGATCCTTGGATCGATCTATGTATGTATGTATGTATGTATGTATGTATGTATGTATCTATCTATCTATCTATCTATCTATCTATCTATCTATCCAGTTTCTCTTGTTTTCAATTAATGGGTCAAGAATGGAATAAATAGTTTTAAAATAATAAATACAAATATCAATAAATACTTAAAGAAGAGTCCAATATTCATAGTCATCAGAAAAATGCAACTTAAAATACTTTGAGATGCTAACTACTCTCAATCAGAGTAGCTAACCTCAAGAAAAGAAACACCAACAAATGCTTTTGAGGAGGTCAGGAAATAGAAAAATCTATGCATTTGTGTTCTAAAAATAAACTAGGATAACCACAATAAAAGTCTGTAGAAGGTTCTAAAAAAAACCCTACAATACAATGATCATGTGACTTAGCTATCCAAATCTTGGGCATATTATCCAAGGGACACACATCTTACAACAAAGATAGATAGTTGCATATCTATGTGTCTTATTACTCTTGTTATAGTAGCAAGGAAATAGTCACCTTCAATGACTATCATTAGATAATTAGATAATAAAAATGTGGTACATACACAATGGAATCTTCTTCATTCATAAAAACTATAAAAGCATTAAATTTACAAGAAAATGAAAAAATTGAAGCATTATATTAAGTGAAGGTGGTCCTGACCTAGAAAGACAAATACTATGTATTTTCTTCTATATGAAGATCCCAGATTCTAATATTAAATATACACAGCTATGTGGGAATAAATATAGGTAAAATCTAGTAAAGGGCCATTTAGTTGGAAAATAGAAGCTTTAAAAAAAGAGGTTGTGGAAGCTAATAAAGCATATGAGATATGCAGGTTTAAGAAGGAATACAGGAGGCAAAGTGCACAGTAGGAAAGTGGAAGAGCAGGGAGGTAGAGAGGAGGAGAGGCAGGAAATATTACAGTGTGTATCAAAATGCCATGCAGAAGCCTGTTACTCTGTAAGCTAATTAATATAAAAAAGAACAAATGAATGAATGAATAAACACAACCAAAATAATTCAATAGAAAGCTTCACTGTTATTATGGGTCACATGGAAGACAGTTCAGGGATGAATGGCTAGAGCAGTGAATTGGAACTTTCAGACACTGAAAGATAAAGTGACAAAACCTGAGCAGACTATGTAAGTTCTCCGGGACACCATGAAAATAACAACTCATAAATTATGAAAGTAAAAGGAGAAGAAAGAGAGAAGAATTTCAGTCTAAAGGCAGGTGAGATGATGGTAGAGATATTTGCAGCTAACCTGAGTTTGATCCCTAAGACACACATGGTAGAAGGAGAGAAGAACAGACTCTTACAAGTTGTACTCTGATCTCCACATAAATGCAAGAAGTGAATAAATGTAATAAAAATATAACAACAGCCAGGCAGTGGTGGCACATGCCTTTAATCCCAGCACTTGGGAGGCAGAGGCAGGTGGATTTCTGAGCTCCAGGCCAGCCTGGTCTACAAAATGAGTTCAAGGACAGGCAGGGCTATACAGAAAAACCCTGTCTCAAACACCTCTCCCCTCCCCCGCCCCCAAAAAAATATAACAACATTTTAAAAGGTAATTTCCTATGAACAAATTCGCATCATTCTAGACACAGAGAAGGTTCCATATGTGAAAGTCAACAAATGTAACCTATCATATAATGAAGTCGAAGACAGACATCACACAGTTGTCTCCATAGACAAAGAAAAGGCTTTTTGACAAGATGCAACTATCCCTTCATGATGAATACCTTGAAAAAAAAACTGAGGATAACAAACACATCTCATAATACAGAGTATACTATTAATAAGCACACTGAAAAAGAAATCAGGAAAAAATCCTACTCATAATTGCCTAAAACTGTCTCAGAATAAAGCTAACCAAGCAAGCAAAAGACTTCTACAACAAAAAATTTCAAAACACAGATGAAAGACATTGAATAGCATGCTAGAATATAGAAAGACTTCCCGTGCTTATATGTTGGGTGTGTTACCATTGTGAAATACACACACTTTCTGCCCTAATTTGCTTTTTATTATTGGGATAAAACACTGACCAAAAACAGTTTGGGGAAGAAAAGTTTTATTTGGCCTATACGGTACAGAGTCTATTATTGTAGAAAGCCCAAGCAGAAACTACCTACTGGCTTGCTTTCAGTATCATGGTCAATTACCTTTCATATCTTGCTTCAGCCCAACAGCCTACATTCCTTGGGTAAGCTTGGTTCTCCTAAAAAATCCAAAAATTTTCCCACCAGCCAATCCTTTCCAGGCCATTTTTCAAGTAAGGGATCCTCTTCACAAGTGTATCAATTTGAAAAACAAAATTAGCCATCAGAGTATTGAAAGCAATCTACAGATTAAATGTAATATCATTGTTTTTCACAGAAATTATTTTAGTTTTAAATTTTATATGGAGGTATCTAAGAAAATTGAGACTTAAAATAATCAGACTATCTTGTTTCAAATTATACTTCGGAGACATAGTAATAGAATTATCATTGTGCTGGCATAAGAACAGAAACATAGATCAATGTAACAAAATAAAAGATTCAGATAGAAGAACACACAAGGGCATTTTTCTGATGATACAAAGATACCAAAAATGTACACTGGAGAAAATATAATGTCTGTCTTCAATAATGGTAGTGGTGAATTGGATATCCACACATGGAAGAATAAAATGTAATGCACTACTCTCACTCTGTTCAAAGCCATTGTTAAATAAATCAACAAAAATGTAAAGTCTGAAACTCTAAAACTAATAGAAGATAAAAGACATAAAACACTTCGGCAGAGGAAAGCACATTTAGGGTAGGACTCCATTTGCTTAGTGCCAATATTTGACATATGGGATTCATGAAACAGAAAACCTTCTGCCTAGGAAAAGAAACAATCAAGTGAAGAAAGAAGCTAACGAACGGGAGAAAACATTTGCTAGTCATATATCTGACAGATGATTAATAATGAACAGATACTTCTTAAAAGATTTTTTAAAATTGCCAACAAACATACATAATCAGACACCATATGTTGAGGTTTGGTCTTTTCCTATGTATT
The DNA here is from genome assembly GCA_023634145.1 of Thymallus thymallus. NCBI lineage: Eukaryota > Metazoa > Chordata > Actinopteri > Salmoniformes > Salmonidae > Thymallus > Thymallus thymallus. The sequence continues at coordinate 15,948 of JAKYLM010000563.1, forward strand.
GTAATACTAAATACTGGCTCCCAAGGCCTGGTTGCCCTTAAGAATGAGTGAATCTACATGTGCACACATGATGCTATGTAATCTTGCCCCCCCCCAAGTTATCCCTGACTGGTAAATAAAGATGCCTACAGCTTATAGATGGGCAGAACGGAGGTAGTGTTTGGATTACTGGGCTTGAGCTCTGAGGAGAGACTAAAAGAAGCAGAGATGGGAAGAAGGAAGAGAGAGAGAGAGGATGTCACAGTGTAAAACAAGTCATAAAAACGTGGCCAGTAGGGCTGGCCAATTGGAGTTAAGAGCAGTCATGTGGAACATATAGAGTTATAACTCAGAGTTATTGATAGGGGAGTAGATAATAGGATAGAGGGTAGATATCTGTCCAGCTTTAGTGCTGATTTAACCTTATTATAAATATAAAAGTTGAGTATCTTTTATCTGGGAATTAAATGAAGGAAGGTGGGGGAGAAAGCCCCCACTAATATTAAAAAAAAATAATTACTACAGCAACCATAGGCATGCAAATGAGAGTTACATCAAGATTTCCTCTCGGTTTCTTTCTGAGAATTACATCAAGTGTCCCTCTCAGAAAGATACCCATTCCTAAAACAATTACTAACAAATGGTGACTAGGATATAAACCAAAGAAACCGGTGTTTACTGCTGGTGGAAATGTGAACTACCATAGCCACTATAGAAAGCAATGTAGAGACTTCTCAGAAACCTCAATACAGATTTAACAGATGAGTTAGGTATAATTTCCTTGGGCAACATGCCACTGAAAACACAACATCATTTGCTGTGGCTCAATTCATAATTGTTAGGTTATAAAACCAGCCTAGGTACCCAACAATACATGAATAGATGAATGTATTGAAATGTGATTATATGAATTTTTAACTGTAAATAATCAAGTTATATCATTTGAAGAAAAATGAATGCAATTGGGATAATCCCATTGAATGAATTAAGTCAATCTGAGATAGACACCACATATACATTTTCACTTGTGAGTCCTAAACAGCAGTAGTTCTCAGGCTATTGGTCATATCCCTGTTGGGGATTGAAAGACCTTTTCAGAGACATCTCGGCACCTTCCCTGCCAGAGGATAGGTGTCCGCCCTGCAGGGGAGGGCTTTGCCTGAGCATCTGCGAGAGACATCTTGGATCCCGGACTCCACCGAGACTACTCTGCACATGTGAGAGTGTGGACTACAGAAGCTAACAGCTTCTGGGAAAGGCGGGAGCCACAGGGCCCCTGAGGCAGCCCCCTTTTAGGGCTCCAGACATCCGGGCACCTTCCCTGACAGAGGATAGGTATCCACCTGGCCTGGGAGGTCTTTGCCTGAGCATCTGCAGGAGACATTTTGGCTCCTGGACTCCACCAAGACTAGTCTGCACAGGTGAGAGTGTGGACTACAGAAGCTAACAGCTTCTGGGACAGGTCCTGTTTCAGGCCTTCGTTTTCTGCCAGGAGGCAAGTCTGAACACCAGATATCTGTGCACCTTCCCTGAAAGAGGAGAGCCTGCCTGCAGAGAGTGCTCTGACCACTGAAACTCAGAAGAGAGCTAGTCTCCCAAGTCTGCTGGTAGAGAATAACAGAATCATGAGAGGAACAAGCTCTAAACAGAGACAACTATAACAACTGACTCCAGAGTTTACCAGATGGTGAAAGGCAGACATAAGAATCTTACTAAAAAAACCAAGACCACTCACCATCATCAGAACCCAGTACTCCCACCTCAGCCAGTCCAGGGCACCCCAACACACCTGAAAACCTAGACCCGGATTTAAAGGCATATCTCATGATGATGGTAGAAGACATCAAGAAGGTCTTTAATAACTCACTTAAAGAAATACAGGAGAACACTGCTAAAGAATTGCAAGTCCTTATAGAAAAACAGGAAAACACATCCAAACAGATGATGGAAATGAACAAAACCATACTAGACCTAAAAAGCGAAGTAGACATAATAAAGAAAACCCAAAGTGAGGCAACACTGGAGATAGAAACCCTAGGAAAGAAATCTGGAACCATAGATGCAAGCATCAGCAACAGAATACAAGAGATGGAAGAGAGAATCTCAGGTGCAGAAGATTCCATAGAGAACATCTGCACAACAATCAAAGAAAATACAAAATGCAAAAAGATCCTAACTCAAAACATCCAGGAAATCCAGGACACAATGAGAAGACCAAACCTACAGATAATAGGAGTAGATGAGAATGAAGATTTTCAACTCAAAGGGCCAGCAAATATCTTCAACAAAATTATAGAAGAAAACTTCCCAAACCTAAAGAATGACATGCCCATGAACATACAAGAAGCCTACAGAAGTCCAAATAGACTGGACCAGAAAAGAAATTCCTCCGGACACATAATAATCAGAACAACAAATGCACTAAATAAAGATAGAATATTAAAAGTAGTAAGGGAAAAAGGTCAAGTAACATATAAAGGCAAGCCTATCAGAATTACACCGGATTTTTCACCAGAGACTATGAAAGCCAGAAGATCCTGGACAGATGTTATACAGACACTAAGAGAACACAAATGTCAGCACAGGCTACTATACCCAGCCAAACTTTCAATTACTGTAGATGGAGAAACCAAAGTATTCCACAACCGAACCAAATTCACACATTATCTTTCCATGAATACAGCCCTTCAAAGGATAATAACAGAAAAAAAACCAATACAAGGACAGAAACCACACCTGAGAAAAAACAAGAAAGTAATTCTTCAACTAACCTAAAAGAAGACAGACACAAAAACAGAATGCCAATGTTAACAACAAAAATAATAGGAAACAACAATTCCTTTTCCTTAATATCTCTTAATATCAATGGACTCAACTCCCCAATAAAAAGACATAGACTAACAGACTGGCTACACAAACAGGACCCAACATTTTGCTGCTTACAGGAAACCCATCTCAGGGGAAAAGACAGACACTACCTCAGAATGAAAGGCTGGAAAACAATTTTCCAAGCAAATGGTCTGAAGAAACAAGCTGGAGTAGCCATTCAAATATCTAATAAAATCGACTTCCAACCCAAAGTCATCAAAAAAGACAAGGAGGGGCACTTCATACACGTCAAAGGTAAAATCTTCCAAGAGGAACTCTCAATTCTGAATATCTATGCTCCAAATACAAGGGCAGCCACATTCATTGAAGAAACTTTAGTAAAGCTCAAAGCACACATTGCACCTCACACAATAATAGTGGGAGACTTCAACATACCACTTTCATCAATGGACAGATCATGGAAACAGAAACTAAACAGGGACACAGTAAAACTAACAGAAGTGATGAAACAAATGGATCTAACTTAACAGATATCTACAGAACATTTTATCCTAAAACAAGAGGATATACATTCTTCTCAGCACTTCATAGTACCTTCTCCATAATTGACCACATAATTGGTCACAAAACAAGCCTCAAGAGATAAAAAAATATTGATATTTTTCCATGCATTCTATCAGATCACCATGGAGTAAGGCTGATCTTCAATAACAAAATAAATAATAAAAAGCCAACATTGACGTGGAAACTGAACAACACTCTTCTCAATGATACTTTGGTCAAGGAAGGAATAAAGAAAGATATTAAGGACTTTTTAGAGTTTAATAAAAATGAAGCCACAATATACCCAAACTTATGGGACACAATGAAAGCATTTCTAAGAGGAATACACATAGCTCTGAGTGCCTCTAAAAAGAAACTACAGAGAGAACACACAAGCAGCTT
>JAKYLM010000564.1:0-19682 GCA_023634145.1 Thymallus thymallus
AGAGGACAGCTTGTGGTAGTAGATTCTCCCCTTCTGCCACATGCGTTCTGGGAATTGAATTCAGGTTGTCAGGATAGCTGTCAGCATCTTTATTACTGAGCCTTATCTTCATATTGCTATCTCCCAGGTGTAAAACATGGCATTTATAATAGAGCTAAAACTATTCAGAACAAAGTACTGCATTGTTTAATGATGCTGTGTATGTAGTTCAGGTCCTTGCATGTGATGGTAGAGGCCTAATTCAGCTTGGTATCGTAGCACATACTTGAAATCCCAACACTCAGGAAGTAGAAGCAGGAGTTCAAGGTCATCTTCAGCTGTATTAGCCTGGGCTACCCGAGACCCTGTCTCAAAACCGCACCAACTTTAGTGTAGAGGGTGCTGGAAAGAAAGAAAGAAGCAAACGACTCTGTTAAGAATATCAGTGATTGGGGCTGGCAAGATGGCTCAGCAGTTAAGAGAACTGACTGCTCTTCCAGAGGTCCTGAGTTCAATTCCCAGCAACCACATGGTGGTTCACAACCATCTGTAATGGGGATCTTAAAGCTCAGGTCCTGCCATCTAACCTTGATGTAACCTTGACTGGAGCTGTCCATCTGTCATAGGTGAAGGATGCAGGGAGGAAGCAGGAGGAACCAACATCCAGCATCTTTCCCTCTGCCCTGCAGTCCTCTTGCTCAGACCCATTAACCAGGCCAAGGGTGCAGAGCAGGCGAGCCTGGAGTGAGCTGGGGGTTGGGGGAGGGGAATGTCAAAGAAAGCAGAAATGATCTGGGATAGGAGTGGCACACAAGCCGGGCATGGTGGCACACGCCTTTAATCCCAGCACTCGGGAGGCAGAGGAAAGTGGATTTCTGGACAGCCAGGGCTATACAGAGAAACCCTGTCTCGAAAAACTAACAACAACAACAAAAAGGAGTGGCACACAAAATAACCAGCAAAAGTGAATCACCTCTGTGTGGGGGCGACGGGAATCCCATCTAGGAAGGATGTGAAACTTCTCAACTCCCCAAACACTGTCGGTGGTTTTTGTTTTGGGGGACATGATCTCACATAGAGATCTCTTTAAACTTGACCTATAACCAAGAATGACCTTAAATTCCTAATCCCCCTGCTTCCACCTACCAAGAGCAGGGATTCTAGGTGCTAACACTGCTGCTGTAGTTCTGACACCGAGGGCAGCAGGTGGTTGCTAATTACAGGATTGTCTGTAATTGTAATTGTATTTTCAACAATTATTTTGGATTCATTTATTTAATGTGTATGGGTGTTTTGCCTGCATGCATGTATGTATGTACGTATGTATGTATATGTGTGTGTGTGTGTATATATATATATATATATATATGTATGTATGTATGTATGTATGTGTGTGTCTAGTGATCTTCAAAATCAGAAGAGGGCATAGGATCTCTTGGAAGTCACCAGGTGGGTGCTGGGAATCAAACCCAGGTCCCCTGGGAGAGCAGCCAGCCCTCCTAACCTGGGAGCCATCTCTTAGCCCCTGTAGTTTTTTGCTCTTGGCAAATAAGTGTCTTAGCATCGTATTCTTCACCGGCAGGTCTCCTGTATTTACTCCCTGTCTCCCTGCCAGCACCTCCATCTTTAGGTATGTTACGATAGGTTGCATGCTTTTGTTTATATGTTTGCATTACTCTTGAACTGGTTGATGGGGACCTGGGCTTGCTCTGAGCTGAGGCATAGAGCCCTCCCCATAGCTGTCTGTCACGCTACCCCCCAACACTCTAGATTATTTTTAGAAGTAGCAACTTGATGTGGGGAGTCAGTCATGTTTAATGAGCTGGTTTGAGAAGTAAATTGGTTATGTCTGGCAAGAATTTGCTCCCAGTTTGGGCTGAGATCTCCCCATGTCCCAACTTCTTGTTAAAGTTAGAAGTGAAGCTGAAATTTGTCTCCTTTAGAAGTTCGACATTTATAAGAAAGAAAAATCTGGACATGGTAGCCTTTTTTTTTTTTTTTTTTTTGGTTTTCCGAGACAGGATTTCTCTGTATAGCCCTGGCTGTCCTGGAACTCACTCTGTAGACCAGGCTGGCCTCGAACTCAGAAATCTGCCTGCCTCTGCCTCCCAAATGCTGGGATTAAAGGCGTAAGGCACCACTGCTGGCCCTGGTAACCTTGAATCCCAGCACTTGGGAGTCAAAGGCAGGAGTTTATTGGACAGCCTGGTTTACATAGCAATTTTCCAGCCAGCCAAAGTAATGGGGTGATAACCCAATAATAAAAGAAGTGCAGGGTGGGGGCGGGATTTTCTTCACAACCCAGCAATCCATTACTAAGTACTTACTCAAAAGCTCACCACACCCAGGTGATCATGAATCTCTAATCCTCTGGCCTCTACCTCTGGAATCCTGAGACTGTCTTAGAGGTGTATACCACTGTCAGCCCTCAAGGAAACTGCTGTGCCAGTTAGCTTAGGGAAGAGCTCTCTCAGTCTCCTCACCCCGCCCTTGCCCTGAACTCCAGCTCCTGGGCTCCCTTCCCCAACTTCCCATTCCTGTAGAGCCCTGCCAGTCAGCCATGTGCCCTCTTTGCATTCTTGGCTCTTTCCCCCCTCCCTCTCTCTCTGTTCTCTTCAGCCTTCTCTTTCTTCTTCACACCCCTCTGTCCTCTCCTGCTTCCCGCATCCCCTTCTATCATGACCCCGTTCAGTCTGCTGGCCACACTTCCAGTTGCCTCTGGCTGCTCTCTCCCTCAGATCTACAGTAAAAAAAAAGCCTTCCTCTCAGCCATACCTTGGAACGGTCTTGTCCCCATTCATTCAGCTAACACATCCCACTTAGTAGGGCCGAAGATGATGAATCCAGGGCCTTTTGCTTGGTGGGCAAACATTGTACCAATTAAGCTGTGTCTCCTACAAAAGGACACATTCTGTAGGGGCAAAAGTGTGGTGGCAGGGGCTGGGGAGAAGAGACACGGGCAACGGCTGCTAATAGAACATGGGGTCTTACTGGGTGGTGGGATGTCTGAAGCGGGATTATACCTTGGTAAATGCCTAAAAGTCACTGAACTGGTCCAGGGAGATGTCTCAGGAGGTCCAGTGCTAGACAACCTGAGTTTGATCTTTGGAGAGAAGGTACAAAGAGAACTGACTCCATAAAGTTGACCTCTGACTTCCACAAGCATGCGATGATATGTTCCCTGCTGATACACACCATTTCTCTCTGTCTCTGTCTCTGTCTCTGTCTCTCTCTCACTCACTCACTCACTCACTCACTCACTCACACACACACATTTAAAGTTAACAGATGTCACTGAACTACCCATATAAAATGTTTCCATTTTTGTGAGCTTGCATGTATGTGGCATATGAATGTTTGCCAATATGTAACTTTACACATTAACAAAGTTGTTTAAAAAGAATGGTGGTGGTGGCTCACGCCTTTAATCCCAGCTCTTGGGAGGCAGAGGCAGGCGGATTTCTGAGTTCAAGGCCAGCCTGGTCTATAGAGTGAGTTCCAGGATGGCCAGGGCTACACAGAGGAACCCTGTCTCGAAAAAAAACAAAACAAACAAATAAATAAATAAAAATAAAAATAAAAGAGAATGCTTTGATGTCTGAGGTTGGTGAAAAAGCTACCCCACTGGATGCCTAGAGATCTACATGTTTGGTTGTCTCCTTAGCTCCTGGCCTGAGGAATGAACCACTCAACTGGCTTTCTTGTTCTTCTTTGTGACTTGGACTATACTCTGGGTAGGAGACTGGTCTTTAGACCAAGGCCCATGGCTTTTCCTCTTCCTCCTCCTCTTCCTCTCCCTCCTCCTCTTTCTCTTCTTCCTCTTCCTCTTCTTCTTCCTCCTCCTCCTCCTCTTCTTCTTCTTCTTTTAAAGATTTATTTATTTATTATATGTAAGTACACTGTAACTGTCTTCAGAGAGCACCAGAAGAGAGTGTCAGATCTCATTATGGATGGTTGTAAGCCACCATGTGGCTGCTGGGATTTGAACTCAGGACCTTCGGAAGAGCAGTCAGTGTTCTTCACCTCTGAGCCATCTCTCCAGCCCCATGGCTTCTCATCTTACCTAATGTGGTTGAGGATGACCAGTCGTTCCCTTCTATTCCTCGTCCCGTTAGTGTGGATGCTGGCACCCGCCTCTGCGGTGAAGATACACAGCTGGTAATGCCTGGCAGGCACAGTGGAGCGCATTTGCTTGTGCAGTTGGAAATTTAGTGACATGCTCTCCGGGAAAGCCGATGCAGGAAAGGGCTCGGCCTTCATCTCCCTCTCAGCATTCCTCTCCACAGTCGGGTTTGTTCCTCGGTATCCAGACATCGGGAGGACAGCCCCGTAAGCTCAGTTCCTCTATTTTAACTTCCAAGCTAGAGGGAGCAAGGCCACTCTTCTAACAGTTCTCTCCCGAGCCTGACACTGACTGTCCTTAGTCCCGGATGCCCAGCTTTGCATCAGCCAGCTGGGTTAGGGGGAGGGGTGCTGAGGGTCCAGCTAGACCCAGGCCATATGCCCTTGAGTCTAAAGCAGGACCAGTCCCATCCCTAGCGAGATCTCATATATGGAATATGGGGAGAGATTGGTCTCTAAAGAAATCTATAGCAGCAGAAACCTATCTCACCTGTTAAAAACAGAAAACAACAGAAGGTCTCTGTCTGGCCAGCTGGCTCCACTGGAGGAGGCCAAGGTTGCTTGGAGGAGAGGAAGTTGTGGCCACTGTTGTCATTTGAGTCTGAAGTGTCCCCCACATGCTCTGATCCGAACACTTGCTGTTTTGGACGCTGTGAAGCCTTTAGGAGCCGGGACCTGGCTGGTAGAAAGTGGGCAGCTAGAGGTGGGACTTTGAAGGTTATACCCACTTGTCTTAGTCTGGGTTTATATTGCTGTGAAGAGACACCATGGCTATGACGACTCTTATAAAGGAAAACATTTAATGAGGCTGGCTTACAGTTCAGAAGTTTTGTCTATTATTGTCATGGCAGGAAGCATGGCAGCGTGCAGGCAGACATGGTGCTGGAGAAGGAGCTGAGAGTTCTACATCTTGATCCACAGGCAGTCAGGAAGAGACTGCTCCACATTGGGCATGGCTTGAGCATAGTAGACTTCAGAGCCCATCCCCACAGTGACATACTTCCTCCAACAAGGCTATACCCCCCTAATAGCACTACTCCCCATGGGCCAAGCATTCAAACACTTGAGTCTTTGGGAGCCATTCCTATTCAAACCACTACACACACTTCCTCCTAGTAGTGTCACTTCCTAGGGTAGGGGGCCATATTTACTCAAACTGTCACACCACCCCTGCTTCCTCTCTAGTCCCCTTTACCTCATGATCCTCAGTGACACACGTGGTCTCTGACGCATATTCAGCCATCATGAACTTCATCATGCCTTTCTGCTGGGATGAGGGGACTCCTCTGAAACTGTCTGTATTTTGGTTAATGTCACAGAAGAGGACACTCTCAGCCACTGGGCTAGAGGCCATTCCTGTGCTGCCCTATTAAAGAATCAGTCAGCCTTCTGCTCATGACCTAAGGACTTGCCCGAGGCTAAATTAAAAAGTAATAAATTGATTTCTTTGGCCGAGGCAATTTCAGGGCAGTGTAATGTTGCCTCTGTGGCATGGTTATTATGAATAACTAACTCGTATGCAGGTCTGCAGTGAAAATGAGCAAGCGGGGCCTAAAGAAATACAAAATGGACAATTTGCAGAGGAAAAGAGGACGAGGAAACTCAGTGCTGGCAGCCAAAGCTGGTGCAGAGAGGAGATGGGAGCCATCTTTTTGCACTGGAGCAAAAGGAAGGGTGCCCTAGGGTGAGACGCTGCCCAGCTAGGCTTCCAACTTGTGAAAGAGCACGGGGGAGTTTTTGCTTCAGAAAGCAACTGAATAAAAGCCGCTAAAGGCTCAAGGGGGCCCCAGGACGCATCCCAGATGGTGGTGGTGACCTGTAGGTCACCCATGTGGTGTTGGCTTTAGAGGTGTGATGGGTGGAAGAGTGAAGAGATGTAGCTTCTTTCTCCGTGACTTCAGGGTGCCCCAGGGGTTAGGCTGTGTGGTGGTGGTGGGGGGAGTCCCTGCATGAAGGCCGTGTTGTTCTAACAGAGGTCCCTCAAGTGAAACAAGATTCAAGGGGGCTTCTTTCTTTCCTTCCTTCCCCATGTGACTGAGGTAGATTCCGGGTGGGGACAGGAATGAGGGTTATCCCCAGCTAACCCAGAACTCTGCGTAGACCAGGCTGGCCTCAAACTCACAGAGATCCATCTGCCTTTGCCTCCTGAGTGCTGGGATCAAAGGCGTGCACCACTCCACCCAGTTACTTTGTTTGGACAGGGTCTTTTGTTGAACTTGCTATGTAGCTGGTTGGCCTTTGATCCCTGATCCTCCAGACTCTGTTTTGCAAATACTGTTATTAGAGTTGTTTGCCGCCATTGCGTGCTTGCCATTATGTTACTGACTAGAGTAACAGTAACTGCCTCAATATGACGGGTTGTTGGGGGTTGGGAATTTAGACAGGAACTTAGAGTTGGTGCATAGGCCTGGCTGTGCCTTACCTCTGAGGTCTCAACTGGAAGTCTTTCATGGCAAATGTGGCTAAGACCAAACTGTAGGGAGTTTTCTTTTTCTGCAGGTGTCTAGCTGGAGTGACTTGTCTTTATATCCGTGCCCATTCTGGCTTTTGGAGTCTTGGTGTAATTAGGGCCTCGGGGTGATTGGACTCTGTTCCAAGAACAAGTATTCCAGTGAATAAGGTAGAAGCTATGTAGGCCCTCTGTGACTTTTTCTCAGAATCCGTATGGCGTCACCTGTGCCACATTTTGCTTGGCCAGCATTGCAGTGCTACTCAGATTGAGATGGAGGGAGCCAAGTCCCTACTTCTCTCTTTTCTTTTTAGTTAACTGTGGTGGCGCCTGCCTTTAATCCCAGCACTTGGGAGGCAGAGGCAAGTGAATCTCTGAGAGTTCTAGGCCAGCCTGATCTTCACAATGAGACATTGTCTCTAGACCAAACACTCAAAACTATTAGGGACAATTACTTTCTGTGACAGTATTTCTCTGTGTGTATACAGAAACAACTCTTTCTTGAATATAGAAACAGGCAGATAAAGGGGAGGAGGAGGAGGAAGGAGATATTACTCAAGTGTCCAGGTTTCAGTTATACAAAATGGGTGCAGCACAATGATAGAGGCTTGTCTAGCATACATACACCACGACCCAGGTCCCAGTCTAGCACTTAGAAACAGGGAGGGGTGGGGCCAAAGAGAACCAGGATGAATTCGTCCTAGAGCACCAGGCCAGATGTACTTTTAATCCCAGCACTCAGAAGGCAGAGGCAGGAGGATCCTTGTGAGTTGGAAGCCAGTCTCTTCTCCATAGGGAGTGCCAGGCCAGCTAGGGTTATACAGTGAGACACTATGCTTTTGTTTTTGTTTTTGTTTTGAGACAGGGTTTCTCTGTATAGCCCTGGCTGTCCTGGAACTCACTCTGTAGACCAGGGTGGCCTCAAACTCAGAAATCTACCTGCCTCTGCCTCCCAAGTGCTGGGATTAAAGGCACGCGCCACCACTGCCCAGCATTTTTTTTTTAAGATTTATTTATTTATACAAGTACACTGTAGCTGTCCTCAGACATACCAGAAGAAGGCTTCAGGTCCCATTACAGATGGTTGTGAGCCATCATGTGGTTGCTGAGATTTGAGCCGAGGATGAAGAACAGTTAAATGTTCTTGACCGCTGAGCCATTTCTCCAGCCCTGAAACCCTATATTAAAAAAAAAAAAAAAAAAAATATATATATATATATATATATAAATAAATACACACACACACACACATACATACATACATGTGATGGGTGGATGGATGAATAAAATATATTTGTGTATGATTTTTAATATTTTATGTAACATTTATATTTTTTATATATTTATATATTATTTTTAAATTTATATATTATTTTTAAAATAGAAAATAAGATAAAATTACCAAGAGGGTAGCTTTTATGTCAATTATTCATCTTCTCCCTCTACCTATCTCCCTCTGTCTGTAGCCCTGGCTGGCCTGGAACTTACTAAACAGACCAGACGAAACCTCAAGCTTGCGGTATTTCACCTCTACCCTCTAAGCACTGGGATCACACGGGTCACCCAACATCCCTGCCTTGAATGTTCTTTACCACAGGAGTAAATAGCAAGAGGGCGAGAGGAGACCTTTGGAGGGGCAGGGCAGGCTCAGACTGTGGGGAGTGGTCTCATGGCTGTACACTAATCTACTACACTCTAGTCTTGTTGTAGACATTAAATTGTTTGCTGCTTTCTTTGTATGTCAGCCATACAATAAAGTACTTTGTTTTGGTGCTGGGCGTCCAACGCAAGGCATCACACACAATGTATTTTTTTTTTAAAGAAAGGAAGACAGTAGACACGCAGACACACAGATTACAACCGGGAAGAACATGGGTGCAGAAATGGTTAGAAGATGGAGTCCACAGCTGAGCGCAGTAGTACATGTCTATCCTCCTGCACTTGGGAGGCAAAGAGGGAACCCTGCTTGAGTTCAAGGCCAGCCTGGGCTAGGCATGCAGTCATGTCAGCCAGTACGACCCTGCCTCAAAAGCAAAAGGGAGAAGCTGGCAGCAGCCTTGGCTTCTGGCGAAGGAAATTGATGGCCGTGGTGCTCTCCCTTCCTAATGCAGTGACTCTAATGCTGTTCCTCGGACTGTAGTGACCCCTGACCCCCCGAGTTATTGCCATTACTCCTAACGATTATAATTTTGCTACTGTTCATGAATCATAATGTAAATATGCGATGCGCTGGATATCTGACGTGTGACTTCAGAAGGCTCAAGACCCACGGCTTGGGAACCACTGGATTAAGGGACTATTTAGAGACGACCTCAGCCACGTCTGGCATTTTAATTTTAACAAGGATTATGTTTGACTCGCGAAATTAAATATTAATTCACACTGAAGAGGGGCCTGGCCAGCATCTGGCTGCTGAGTTCGAAGCTTTGTTTTATCTCTCCATGGTAGAGAACCTGACACCACAGAGCGCTAGGAGGCTGTGCTGCCTTTTATCACACTGCAGCCACTCTTGTGAAGGCCCCACCTTATAGAGAGCTATCTTGGCCCTGCCTTCCCTCTGACATCTTGGAGCCTTTCCTTTGTTACCCACACGCTTGGAATCATCAGAAACTCATCCATCCCCACGGGGGTCTTTCTCCCTCCAAGAACTTATTTCATTGTATCTATCATTTCTGTTGCTGGGGCCTCCCACGTGCAAGGCAGGCAGGCAGGCAGGCAGGCACTTGACTGTGCTACCTGCCCAGTCCCAAGAAAACTTACTAATTGCAAATAGCAAAAGTTGATCACTTGGGTGCTGGAGAGATGGCTCAGAGGTTAAGAGCACTGCCTGTTCTTCCAGAGGTCCTGGGTTCAATTCCCAGCAACCACATGGTGGTTGACAACCATCTGTAATGAGATCTGATGCCTCTTCTGGTGTGTCTGAGGACAGCTACAGTGTACAGTATATAATAAATATTAAAGAAAAAAAAAAAAGATGATCACTCTACAGTAGATCCTTGGAGGGACACCTTTACCAAACACTCCAGGCTGACACCACGGATGACAGGAAGCCTGTCATCAGATCCAGGCCCACTATGAAATCAGAACCAAATCCTATGGAAGCATCAGGTTGAGCCCAGGTTGAGAGACTTTCTCTCAATGATAGAAATGGACTTGAAAGATATCAGTTCAGGCCAGGCAGTGGGTGGCTTAAGCCTTAAATCCCAGCACTCAGGAGGCAGAGGAGTTCAAAAGTTGAAGTTCTAGGTTGAAGAAACACACACACATACTCACATGCCCGTGCAAATACTCAGTGTAAAATTGAATGGGATCTGAGATCTGAGGGACAATTTTGGCAAAAGAAACTGGGCTGAAAGGTGGCTCAGCAGATAAGATGCCAAGCCTGACGGCGGCCCGAGTTCTATCACGGGGACCCACCTGATGGAAGGACAGAACCACTCCACCTACACACTGCCCTCTGACCTCCTCGAGTGCACTGTGGCAAGTCATGAATAAACAGCTAAATGTAATTGAAAACATTTAACGAAGGCAGTTGGCACGTGTGAGCCGTGGTATCTTCGACAAAAGCCTCAGGTTACATATATCAAGGCTCAGTAACTGCATCTGACTGTAGCAGATACCGTTGATGCCAGCTGATGCACTCTGATGCTCAACTGAGAAGTACAATGGTTATGGCCGACTCCCTAATGCGTCAGCACAAGGATGGGTAAACTTCCTTGGCAAAGAGCCATACGGTCTGTGTCAATGCCGCTCACTCGACTGCTACAGCACTGAGCATGCGCGACGGAGCAGGAGTGAAAAACGGCGCGTGTGTTTGCTGCAATTCCAGTGACCTGTAATGTTCGCAGGGCATGGGATGTTTTAAAACTTTTATTATTTTCAACCCTCCAACACCCACTTCTGCCTTACAGCCTCCACAGGCTTGGACGGCAGGCTCTGCCTGCAGGTCCCTGATACCTGATAGAGAAAAAGATGGGTACGTGCACAGGAGATAGTGTACCCTGAGAGATGCCTGTTATGGAGGGTGGGGAGGGGGAGGGGATGCTCTAGAGTGTGGCGTTCTTCACACAGCTTTGGAAATTCTGCAAGCTTGAAATTATTTTAGGATGAATAAGCCTATTGGGAAAACTTAATTTTCCTCTCTGAGAGGCCCTGGAAGGATAGGGGCTGTTAGCTCTGCCCCCCCCCCTTTGCAAATTAATGGTCCAGGGTGACTGGCTTATGCATTCTTGGATATCATTGCTAATAGTTCTCTCCTCCCCCCCACTTTATTTATTAATTTGTTTATTGCTTTTTTGAGATGTAGTCTCACTATGCAGTCCTGTCTGGCCTACAATCTGCTATATAGACCAAGCCTGGCTTGAGCTAGTGATGATGCCCCTGCCCCTGCCCCTGCCCCCGCCCTGCCCCCTGAGAGCTGGGGCTGAAGGTAATGCCTATCATTCCTGTTCTGTTTTTTATTTTTCTTCCTTCACTTCTTCCTAATTTTCTGCTTTACCTTCCTCTCTTGACTGGCAGACATAATAGTTTAGACTCTACTTGGTACCTGCTCCTTTCCCCCTCTGCTAAGTACGCTTCTGTGTCAGCTAAGAAAATGACTGTTTAAACCAGGCATGGTGGCACATGCCTTTGATCCCAATACTTGGGACACAGAGACATCCGGATCTCTTGAGTTGGAGGCCATTCCTGTCTGTATAGAGTTGCAGGTCAGCCAGGGGACTTCAGGGAGATGCTATTTGAAGAAGGAAGGAAGGAAGAAAAGGGAGAAAGAAGAGAAACGGGTCTTTGAACCCTGTCCACTGCTCACTGATCTGTGCCCTCCTGTCGGCTCCCGCCCCTCCATGGTCATTACGCATTGGAAGCGGAGTGTGGCAGCAATTTGAGAACTGACTGTGTTCCTCTCTCCCAGCATCGGGATAGCCTCTTGTATGAGTCAGAAGGGTTATTTCCAAGAATGCAATACCAAGTTTATTGAGTGATGTTGACTGGGTAAGGGAAGACGGCTTCTAGGGACTCCTCCCTAGAGGAGCTTTGCAAGCGCAGGCCAGAAACCCAGAGTGAAGCGTTAGTAGGAAAGAGCTTGTGGTTCATACAACCCACGAGGCAAGCCCAAGAATTGGAATCCATGTCATGTTGTCACCATAAATACTGGAGACTGTGTAAGGAAAAGTGCCTTGGCTTATGGTTCTGAAGGCTGAATCCAGCTCAGGGACAACGTCTGGCAAGGGTCACGATGCGCATATGGTAGATAATATGGATCATGATCAAAGTCGTGGACAAGCAGTGCATATAGAAGATCGTGCGCTAAGAGACCGAGGGAGGAGCCGGGCAGTGGTGGCCCATGCCTTTAGCCCCTACACTTGGGAGGCTGAGGCAGGTGGATCTCTGAGTTCGAGGCCAGCCTGGCCTACAGAGTGAGTTCCAGAACAGCCAGGGCTACACAGAGAAACCCTGTCTCGAAAAAGAAAAAAAAAAAAAAAAGACTGAGGGAGGAACACCCGACTTAATATCAGTCTGTTCTTGTGAACGCTGATCTGGTCCCATGAGACTTAGCCAACCAACCCTTGTCCCTTAGTCACCTCTCACGTGTTCCTTGCTTGTAAAGATCCCAGTACGCCTCAATACCATGGCATTGAAGACCCAGCACGTGCCCCTTTGGACAGCAAACCCTTGTCATCGCAGATGCTATGAAAATTTCATCTTAGCACTTCTGACTCTACTCCCCTGTTTAACCCTCTAGGACCAGAGGGTAGAACCCAGTAAGCATATCCTGGGCACAAAAGCATCTTTCATCTAACCCTTTTCTCTAGAGTTCCAGGATTGGCTCTCATTGGGCTAGCAGGAACCATGTTTGCTCCTGAACCAATCAGGAGTCTAGAGAATAATGATTGGCTGAGACTGGACACGTGACCACCGGAACTGGACCCCTTGCTTTCTTCCAAACCATTTAGGCCATAAGAACTGACAAGGGGTAGTCTGGGGATATAGCTCAGTGTGTGTGCCTAGCGGGCACAAAGCCCTGGGGTTGATTCCCAGTACCACGTAGGCAGGCTGTGTTGGCACGTAGCTGTAAGCTTCACCCTCAGGAGGTAGAGGCAGAAGACTCCAAAGTCTAAGTTCATCCTCAGCTATGAGTTCAACACCATCCTGGGATACCTGGGATGCCAGCTTCACAAAATCAAGAAGGAAGAATTGGCAAGGAGGCTGAGGGTGTCGAAAATGTACCTAGAATGTACAAGACAGTGTTCTCAGTCCTCAGACAAATACACACACACACACACACACACACACACACACACGGAACATGGCAACCCTTCTACACCATGTTTGCTAAGATGTAAGGAAGAATGAGATGGGCACATGCTGTCAATCCCAGTACTCGGGAGGCAGAGGCTGGGGGGGTCTCGGTGTGTTCAAGAACAGCCTGGTCTACACAATGACTTTTTGTTTTGTTTTGTTTTGTTTTGTTTTTCGAGACAGGGTTTCTCTGTGTAACCCTGGCTGTCCTGAAACTCACTCAAGACCAGGCTGGTCTCGAACTCATAAACCCGCCTGCCTCTGCCTCCTAAGTGCTGGGATTAAAGGCATGTGCCACCACAGCCTGGCTTTGTTTTGTTTTTCAAGACAGGGTTTCTCTTTGAAGCCCTGCCTGTCCTGGAACTCAGTCTGTACACCAGGCTGGCCTCAAATTCAGAAATCTGCCTGCTTCTGCCTCCTGAGTGCTGGAGATTCAAGGTGTGGGCCACCATCTCCAGCCAACACAGTGACTTCTAGGATAGCCAAGGTTACATAGAGACTCTTATCTTTTAAAAGGAGGGTGGGAGAGTGGGACTGGAGAGATGGCTCAGTGGTTAAGAACACTGACTGCTCTTCCGGAGGTCCAGTTCAATTCCCAGCAGCCACATGGTGGCTCACAACCATCTGTAATGGGATCCAATGCCCTCTTCTGGTGTGTGTGAAGACAGCTACAGTGTTCTCTTGTACGTTAAATACATACATACATACATACATACATACATACATATTCTTTAAGAAATATCAGGAGTAGCACTTGGGGAAAACCCGACACTTATCCCACAGCTGCTGTGTCCTGCTGCCTCCCTCAGCCAGTTGCAGTCCTAATTTTCAAAGTGTCATCCTTGATAGCCGTGTCATTATAGCGGTCCCATCCCCACCCCCTCCCCCAGACCTCTCCCGTCATGTCCGAGGTTCACCCTTTCCCTGTGCTGCTTCGTCCTCCAGGAGACACACAGGATCTATAAGCAGAAGCTGGAGGAGCTGACCTCCCTGCAGACGCTGTGCAGCACCTCCATCAGCAAGCAGAAGAGGCACCTGAAGGACCTGAAGCACACACTCCAGAGGTAAGGGGGCGGGGCTTGAGAGCTCCCCCAGGGACTCCATCGGGAGCTCTTCCTTCTTCCCCCACCCCCCAACCCCAGGTTGGGATTACAGATGTCAGCCACCGTATCTGCTTCACTCGGTGCTGGCTTTGCCGAGTTGGAGCCCAGGGCTTTGTACATGTGAGGTGTTCGCTCTACCAACGGAGCCACATCCCCAGCCCTCCCCTCGTTATAAAAGGACAGGAAACCAACTCCAAACTGGCTTAAGAAGAAAATGGAAATTTTTAGTGGGGGAAAAAAACAAAACAAACCAGAGGTGGCTTCAGGCATCACTGGATCTAGGGGTCAGAGTGTGTTTGTAGGACTCTGTTTTTTTCCTCTGAGTCCTGCTTTTCCCTAAGTTGGCTTTGCTCTCATGGCCACTGAATTAAGTCAGTTAGGTGGCCATCTACGAGCTGAGCTTTGACCCTCCAGTCTTCCTGACAGAGGAGGAATCTGGGGCTTTCAGTCTTAGTCATATTAATAATTGTCTGCAGGTCTGACTGTTTAGACACTGTGGGTGCCCAACAGAACCCCAATCAATACCAGTAGAGCTCCCTAGCCCTGCTGTGACACCTGGACTATCTGCAGACACTGTTCGGCTATACCACAAGCATTGGCTGGGGTAGGCTGACCCATGAGTTAGGGCCCTAGACCGAGAAACCCTCCTATTCCAGGGCGTGGGCTATCCCAATATGCTTCTCTTTTTCTTGATTTTTGAAGACAGGGTCTCATGTAGCCCAAGCTGGCCTCACATTGGCTATATCCAAGCATGACCTGAGCTCTCAGCCCTGCCTCTACCTCCCAAGCCTCTGCTGCTTCTTCCTCTTCCTATTGTTGTTGTTGTTATTATTATTATTATTATTATTAATCTATCTACCCCTTCATCCATCTATCCATCCATCTATATCATCTTTGTCTGTCTGTCTACACCATACATACATACATACATACATGCATACATACATATATCTATCTATCTAGGTTTTTTGAGCCTGTTTCTCTGTAGCCCTGGCTGTCTTAAAACTTGCTCTGTAGACCAGGCTGACTTTCAACCCAGAGATCCACCCGCCTCTGTCTCCTGAGTGCTAGGATTAAAAGCATGCGCCACCACACCCAGCTTACCCCTGCCTCCTGAGTGTTGGGGTTTACAAGCACGAGCCACCGTACCCACCTCAAGCTTCTCTAGTTTTGAGAGTTGCCTCTCTCCAAAGGGCAACAGGAAGACCTTGATGGGCCAGCTGGCGGCTAATACCATCTTCTGTCTTTCAGTCGGTCCTCTTAGGAGTCTTCGAGTTCTGTTACAATTGAAGAAAAGAGCTTAGCAGCACAGCTTAGCCAGCTACTGTGTGCTGAGTACCATTCCAGACGCTTCCCTGCGTCTACTTATGTGACCTTTACATAGCTACTGTTTGTGACATACCGAGATGCCATCCTTATCTGTCAGGTACAGGAAGGGAGGCAGAGATTGAAGGACACCACCAAGGTCTCTGGCTATAGGAGCTCAGCATCACTCCCATTACAGGTACAAGCGCCATTCCAGCCATGAGGAGGCGGCGCTCATCCAACAGATGACCGCCAACATTAAGGAGCGACAGAATGTCTTCTTTGACATGGAGGCCTACCTACCGAAGAAGAATGGGTACGAGCCCTCTGGTTTTCTGCTGCAGGCCCCCCACACCCTTCTGGGGTGTGAGAGTCATTGGACAGGGGAGAACAAGACATGGTGGTGGTGGTGGGGCACTTTGGTCCCTGTTCCTCCCATTCTAGGAGGAGCTACGGTCCTTCCCCTGTGGCTGGGAGTGATGTCCCCTAGGGCAACTCTTTTGAGCTGGCACCTGGTAGCTGTGTGTGGCATCTGGGGTAGAAGGAAAGTGTTCTCTCTCAGGAGAACCAACATGTAGTGAGTGCATTTTGCATGCCCAGTATTGTCTTGGACATGCCCACAGCAGCAATGACTTTATCCTCAACAATCTGCTATATTACACTGAAGTGCCCCCCCTTTTCCCTCAGGGATTAGAACCAGGGCACCCTAGGACACTAGGCCATGTTCTAGACTCAGCTACATCCCAGATCTGCTTATTTGTTTGTTTTTTAAATCCTATTAGGCAGGGCCTCATTATTTTTGCTCTGGCTAGCCTGGAATTCCCTTGTAGACCAAGCTACCCTTGAACTCGATGTGATCCTCCTGCCTCTGCCTCTGGAGTGCTGGAATTACAGGTGTGTGTCACACTCTGCCCTTACTTACTTTTATTTTTAAAGCAGGGTTCAGCCCGGCATGGAGTCGGGTCTTTCCTGAGGAAAGGTTGCTTGTGAGCCTCAGTCAGATGGGAATTGTCCAGTAGCCCTGGGACATTGTCACCCATCCCTCCTTTTTGCCTGTTTCTCTGTATTTGGACTAAACACTTCCCAAGTTAGTCAGCAGTCCATTTAACAGCATCCCCTCCATCACCGGAGACCCTCTAGCAGTGTGTTGCTTGGGCTCTTTTTCCCAAGCTTTTCTCTTCAAAGCCTTTTGGGGATATTGCGTTAGTTAGGAGTCTGTGTTGCACAGCTAGACAACTCAAGGTTGCTTAAGAAATGAGGGATTTTTAGTTAGGATATTAGTACAAATATGGGCCAGGTATGGATGGATCCAACCACTTTAATGCTGTTAGATCCCGCCTCTCTCTGAGCTTTCTTTTTAACTGTCTTTTCCATTGTGTACATTTATTCTATTCATAGGCAGGCTTTTTCTCTAAGCTGTCACCCCACCCCCCACTCCCACCCCCAGCTTGCTAAGCTTACTTCTACCTGCCTACCCATTCTAACAGGAAAAAAAAATTGGTTCCTCTGTGGTCTTGAGGATTTAAAAACCTAGGGTGGGTTTTCATTGGGTTAGATTGTTTGTGTGTGTGTGTGTGTGTGAGAGAGAGAGAGAGAGAGAGAGAGAGAGCGCTCATGAGAATAGACTTGGATGTTGAATAATTGTCTTTGACTCTTTAGCTGTAGGTTAGTCATCCTTGGGCTACCGGTTAATGCCATGCTTACATCTGGCTGCAAAGGAGGCTGGGAGATGAGGCCTGTAAGGTAGCTTCAGTGGGGGAGACAGATGGACATACTGTCTTGTATGTAGTTACCATGCTCCGTCCATAGCTAACCGCTGTTGTCAGCCTTTGTGGGGCCCACTTGACCACCCGCTTAGCCTCCTGTTTTTGTGTTTTTGTTTTTGTTTTGTTTTGTTTTTGCTGTGAGATGCTCAGCGAGCATTCACTAAGCGTGAAAAGTGTTGGTTGTGCCCTCACAGGTCTTTCCTTCCAGGCTCTACTTGAATCTGGTTCTTGGCAACGTGAGCGTGACCCTCCTCAGCAATCAGGCCAAGTGAGTGTGCCCGGATCCCGACTGACTCTTACTCGGGGACAAGGCTTGAAGCTAGGGTTTCTGCATGGATCAGAACTTGTTAGCAGTCGAGACTCTCTGGCTTTCTGACCCTGCCCACCTCAGTGGGGGAGCCCTTGGGGGAACCTCTCCTTTCTTACTTTCACAGAGTCAGTCTGCTTGTGGATAGGACCGTGCTCTTTTCCATGAGAGCGACATCGACTCTATCCTAAATCTTATCCTAGCGTTTGTCCTGAGGAACAGAGTCCTGTCCAACCAAATCTAGGTGACATTTCCAGCTGCCCTTAGCCCTAGTTTTTGCTGTAATCTTTAGGTAAGGGTAAAGAAAACTTGCCTGTGACCCTTGTCTGTCCCCAACATGGCCTCAAAGCCCAGGTACAGGGCCCTTTTGCAGTCGGTCCCCTTCCCCTCACTAGACATCACCGGTTGAAGGCCAGGTTCCCCTGCAGATCAACGGACAGGACATGGCATCAGAGGCAGGGCTAGGGGCTGGCGGTGCCCAGCGGGATGGCAGCGATCTGAGACCATCTCTGGGGTGTCTGTCATGGCAGGTTTGCTTACAAGGATGAGTATGAGAAGTTTAAGCTCTACCTGACCATAATTCTTCTTCTGGGTGCTGTGGCGTGTCGATTTGTCCTTCATTACAGGTAATGGGGAGCAGCGGTGTGTGTGAGGGAAGGCACGAGGGCACGAGGAGGGGGGTCCCCAGGGAGGCAGTCTTTTCTGTTTCCCTAACCCGGAACTGCTGTAGGCTGGGGAGGGAACAGTTCTGCCAGGAAACAGCATCCCTGCCCACCCCGTATCCATCTAGCAGGCCTTGTGGAATAGCTGCTGCCTGACAGGGCCTCATGATGGAGTAGTGGGCGGAGTCTAGTGTGGTTTGTGGTATGTGACACAGCCTCAGCGTGGAGCACAGCACTGACATGCCACAGCATGGATGAGCTTTGACAGCATCATGCTAAGTGAAAGAACACAGGGACACAGGCACATGTCTTATACATGTGCATTGGTACGAAATGTCCAGAGGGAGGGGTTCAGAGAGACACACAGTGAGGCAGAACTTGCCAGGGGACGCAGGAATAGGGAATAGCAATTCAAGGGCACCAGTATTTTATTTTATTTTATTTTATTTTAGAGAATGCTGGAATGCTCTAGAATTAGTTAGCAGTATTACAGAATGAATAAAAGATAACCAAACTACATGCTTTTTAAATATTTATTGATTGATTGCTTTGATAGAGGGTCTCTGTGTAGCCCTGGCTGGTCTGGAACTCACTCTGTACACCAGGCTAGCCTCAAACTCAGAAATCCTCCTACCTCTAAAAGGGATTTTTTTTTTATGGTGTGTGAATTATATCTCAGTTACAAAATAAATAAATCAGTAGGGCTGAGGATGTAACCCTGTTGGTAGGGTGCTTGCTTGTATGCAAGAAGGCCTTGGTTCAGTCTTCAGCATTGAATAAACCAGGTGTGGCGGTACACCCCTGCAGTCCCAGCACTCACAGAGTGGAGGCAGGAGGATCCAAAGTTCAAGGTCATCGTTGACTATGGAGAATTGGAGGCCAGCTTGGGATATATAAGACAGTTGATACATAGAAAGATTGATGCTCGAAAAACAAGAAGAGGCAGCCCAGGCTATCTGGATTTACATCCTGGCCTTGAGGCAGGATGGTTGTATCTGTGGGCAGATCCCTATGGGGTCCCCAACCTCTCCGTTTGTCAGGCAGTGGCAAGAAGCCGCACCTCACGGGGTTATAGCCATTCACTATGTGATAGTTCCCAGTTTCTGCCCATCACTGATGGAAGAGAAGGAGGGAGAGCAGACGGTGCTGAGCTGAGGGTGAAGGAAGGAACCGTACACCACCAGGAGGGTCTGGTCCATTCCCCTCTCTGCTTGGGTTTTCTGCTGTAAAGCGAGGAGGCAGCCAAGTATGGTTTAGGCATTTGGCCTAAATATCAAGGGTTTATTTCCTGCCGTGAACTTTGCCGAGAGAGTCCAGCTGCTGTCCCGGCTACTTGAATTTCCCAATAAAGGTCCTTGCAGGCTCTTAGTCCATGCCTGCCTGCTGCCACTGCCTGGCTCTTGCTCCCGAGGGCAAAGGCTGTGCACACCAGCAATGCCTGCTCCTCTGCCCCTCCGGAAGAGAGTTGGCATTCTTGGGATGCCATCACAGGCCCTTACACTGAGGCCTCTGGGTTCCTCCCAGGGCAACCTGTGGTATGTCGTGTTCTGATCCAGTGTCTGAACATCCCCCTAGAGCCTGGGCATTTTCCTATTTCTCTCCCCTCCGCTTATCCACGAGTCTCCTAAGATCTCTCTAGTGAGGTTTTGCCAACTAGAGAACATAACAGCAACATGGTCTGTCACCACTCTG